>JAQQBS010001423.1:7501527-7537356 GCA_030347275.1 Microctonus aethiopoides
AAAAAAAAAAAAAAAAAAAAAAAAAAAAAAAAAAAAGCGAAACAATTCCATCAAATTAAAAAACATTTTGGAGGTTAAGAATTCTATCAAATAATTATATTATACATTCAATTATTGAATATTAAATAAAAATAAATAAATATAAACACACGGAACTCATATATTCCAATTGCTGTACATAATAAAAAGAGCTAGAAATATAAAAAAATAATAAAAAAATAACCAAGCATGGTATATAAATTCAAGTGATATAACATATAGGAGTGCTATATTTGTACAACACTTTTATCACTCAACGTAAAATATGTACCAACATATAGCAAGTATATATATCGTCTTCACCACGCATTCTCTGTCATTGATCGATCGACTATTGAAGGATATAATATTATAAAAGTTCTCGTCAGATAAAACGATGAGACCAAAAGGCCTTGGCACAATTATTTCTTTTTTCTTTTTAAATACTCTACTTCTATATAAATTACGTTTATTTACTCGATCTTTATCCTTTAATAAATCATTTAATAAAATTATACGACATAAAATATATAAAAAAATGCATTTTAAATTATATATTAATTGATAATATTCACCTGGGCTTCAATGTCTGATACTTCTTGGCGATAAATTAAAATATCATGAAGTGTATTTGCTGTTTGAACAATTAGAGCAAGTATTGGTATAAATGGCAACACAAGCATTTGTAATAATTGAATTCGTCGACCACGACGATGAGCTGGATCTGTTGCTCTTGCCCATCGTGATTTTTTTTTAATTGATTTACTTGTTGATACTTCATCCGATGATAAACTTCTAACTGAACTGGATTCTGCTATGCATGAATTGCTGCGTGGTGACATGATTAATTCCTGTTGAAAAATAATATATATATTTAAAATAAATAATTATTTACAATTAAATTTATATTGTTTCAACAAAGTCATCTTAAGAAAGGTTTAACCTATAAATTTTTGGCATTTTTCAAACGTTTCAAACTTTTTTTTTAACGAATTAATGTAAAACTTTTGTCGATTGATTTTTATAAATGCTATTTTGAGGTTATGTTGAGGTTATATTTTAATGTTTTTACATACACAATTGCAGCATGTCAAAAGAGATTTCTCTTTATGCTATTACAACCAATTTAAGGTTATATTAGCCATTATGTGTGTATTTAAATAATATTTGATGAATTCAAGTACAAAAGAAAATAAACTGCTCATGATATATATATAGATATATGTATATGAGTGCATTTTATATGAATATTATTTTCTATGATGGACATTGGCTTTTATTATCGACCACCAACACGCCACACCTCTTTTGTTTTCTCATTTCATCTAATATATATGCTTGAATATATGTTTATTCATATAATCAATTCGATTTGTATTCATGAATTTTTTTAATACAAAAAAGAAAGTGAGGTTAAACATTGTAATTAAGATATGAATGACATAACCTATAAATTGTGAGAAATAAAATTACAAATTTACAATATTTCATCTACACATCAACAAATACATTGTTAAATTATAAATTATATATTGCAATAATTAATTATTATTATTTTTATGTAATTTATATAAAAAAATTTGGAATTTTTTGAGAGAAAAAAAAAAAGAGGGAAAATTTCCGTCAGTGTATTCGGTAAATTTCCCGGATTAATTACTTCAATTTACATTAACATTAAAATTATCGTTAATTATTTATAAAAATGTTGATATATACATGTAAATAATTATTTATATTAATGTTTATTAATATTAATGATAAAATTTGTAAATTTCAGCAAATCTGTTTCAATTTGTACATATTTACATGCATAAATCAGATATTTAATTTCGACATAACCTCAAAATATAGATTGATAAATAATAGATAAATACATGCTATATAATGAGCAACAAGTAGCCAATAAAATAATTACAGTAATAACCTCTAAAAAAAAAGCAAACATTTATTAAAAATCTTAAAAAAAAAATATTTAATTTTTTTTTATAACTGCGCCATTTTACAAATAAATTTCCAAGGCTGCCATTGGAGGTTATACAATGATCATGCTACTCGTCATATTATTGGGTGATATAAAAATTTAAAATCTTACTTCAAACGTTTGTGATTGGCAGATGAATATTTAATCAAAGACACTCAATAAATAATTAATTTATCAATAAACAATTAACCTAAAATAATAATAAAGAAAAATTAGCCACCAATATAAAATATCTTTTTATAATAAAAATATAATTCAAATCTTTTATTCAAATTATAAAAGTGAGGTTATGATTTTTTTTCACAGACATAAACTATACTAAATTGTACTTTGATGACTTTTATCTATGACTTTATCACTATCAAGTCTCTATAACTGCACTAGCTCTCGTAATATGTGGCTAAATGATACGTGGAAGAAGAAACGTCCAATAACACTTGCCTCCTACGCTCTTTCTATTCAATCTCCCGCGGCTTCTATCGTGCGCAACCCCTTTGTACATACTAACGTATATATTCCCCACCCTATTGATATTTATCATCATCCTACCACCCTTCATATACATATAAACGCACCTACAGACACTTTGAATAGTTTCAACTTTCAATACATGGAAAAAGCTTCAATAATTAACGAGTTTAACGTTTTACCCATCTCTTGTGTTTTCATAATAATACCAAACTCGATTAATTACTTACAATCAAGCACAAAATACAGTAATATTCTAATAAATAAACAAATCGAAAGCAATTATACTATAAAAACATCATAAACAATGTAATAACATTACATTTTTCTCTAAATTAATTATAAATTAAAATTTAATAATAACATAACCTCAAATAAAACATTGAAAATTTCTTAATACTTATAAATAATTTTTTATTTACAATTAACTACACTATAAATATTATTTATAGAATATATACTACTACTGGAATTAATATAAATAATATGGAATGTTGAATTTATTTCATGCAATAATTTAAAATAAATATTTTATAGATGAAAATTTTTTTTCGCCATTTTGTAATTAATCTCACATGATTGAAAATGTATTTTTATATTTGTTTTCTTGATTTTTTTTATATTTGGCCTTTTGTGGAGATAATAGTGACTGGTACATTGGGTTGAATTAAATTATTCATTTCTTGTAGTGGTTCTTTAACCAAATTTTCATCAAGATTGTGCAATGGTTCAGTGCAATATTCTTGTCTGCACATTTTGCACGCCTCAAAATGGGGTCTTATTGCATTGCCAAGTTTCTGGAATATTTAATAAGATAATATTAATTTATAGTTAAGATTAATTAATGTTAATTAATTGAATTGTTATAATATTTAATTACCTCGGTGAAAGTTATCCCTTCAGATTTAAAGAAAACGTAAATGGCAAACGCAGGAATGCATATAAGTGACATGGACGCAATGCCCCAACCAATGGCTTCTGCCCACCAAGGATATTGATATGCACCATTTCCATAAGTTGGACGTTGATAATCAATTAAACTAAACACCCATACAGCCTAGAATAAATAAATAATTTAATAAATATATTCATATGCAGTATAACCTCAAAATGGCGGCCATGAAAATTAGTTGTGAAAACTGCCACTATAGATTGATGGCTATTTTTGAATTATATTTATTTTTAGAAGAAAAAAAGTGAAAAAATGATTTGAAAATTATAAAATTGAAGTTATTATGATAGTATAATTAATAATAGAAGTTTTTTCATGTATATTTTAGTTATGATAATACTTTTTAGTGATATTGTATCAACATAACCTAAAATATATTTATGTTTAATAATTAAAAATATGAATGAATAAATTTAACCATTATAAGAAGAGGCGCAGCAATAAGCCAACAAAATTGAAAATACATTGATGGCATTCGTCCAGTCATTTCTGCGACATTGCTACATAACCTACGAACGCCATAAAACCAAGAAATGGCAATTACTTCAAAAAATGCCAAGAACATTATAGAAATTGATGCGGCGTAGTGATCAATTAATTGGAAAAAAAATATCCCACCCTGAAAAATAATAAGTAAAATAAATTAATAATATTAATATACAATAATAATTAACTGAAATTATATTATTTATTTAGTTATTCTCACCTGTGTTACATTGGGTAATCCACAAATAAAAGAAACGACACAAATAATAAAAACAAGTGTCTCATGACAAAGTAAATTACTTTTAACCCAATTAGGAAAACCATCTTGTATTGATGTAACAACAACTTCAACCACTGCAAACTAAAACATAAAAAAAAAAATTGTAAATAAATCAAAAAATGAAATAATTTTTTTTTTTTTTGTAAAATTACAATTTAAGAGATAAATTACAAAAAAAATGTTGTAATTAACTAATACAATATAAAATCCATGAATTTACAATACATTTGTGTAGTAAAAATGTTGTAAATTTGAATTTTTGTCTTAAAGTTTGTAGGTTATGTCAATCATCTTAACGACAATGTTTAACCTCACTTTATTTGTATAAAAAAAATTAATAAATACATTGCATTGACTTATTAATCAACTACAAAACTTGTCATTTATTTTTCAGACGTATTCCTGATTCCTTATTTTATAATATTATAATTCTATTTTTTTAATTAATAAATTAATTAAAATACTAACTTGACTGTTGAGTGATAGACAAACAAGCATGAAAAAAAATGATACAGCCCACAATTGTGGTGCTGGCATTTTTGCCAATGCTTGAGGATAAACAACAAACACCAAACCAGGACCTTAAATAATAAATAATAAATAATAAATAATAATATATACATAAATAATTTTTTTTCTTGATGTAAATTAATGTAATTAATAATTATCCAGTCCATACCATCAGAAAGTACTGCTTTAACAGTAGTATTTTGCTCCAATGCAATATTGCCAATAACAGCAAATGCAAATATTCCCACAAGTAAACTGCTAAGTGCATTTATCAACGACACAGCAACAGTATCAATGAATATATTATTATGAAATCGATTATAACTAGCAAATGATATCATTGAACCAAATGCTATTCCATAAGAATTAAATATTTGTGCAGCAGCATTAACCCACACCTGTAAATAAATAAAATTCAAGATAAATACATTATTTATTAACATAACTAATTACAATAAATAATAAAACTAAATTTTTATTCCATAAAATAATATTATATATTATCATTTTACAACGGCGGCCATTTTGTGAATCTTTATAACTGGCATTTTGAGGTTATGTTTATTATAAATGAATATATTAACCTTTGCGTTGCCCAAAAGTTCCCATTGTGGTCGAAAAAAATATTGCAGACCTTTATCAGCTCCAGGTAACGTTAATGAACGTAATAAAAATCCAAAAATAAGTAAAAATGGTAATGTTGCTGTTAAATATCTCACTTGAGCTGATGATTTAATTGATTTCCATATGGAAAAATATACCATTACCCATGCTGTTATGAGACAAGCAACAATTTCCCATCTGAGAATACCAGGTTCTTCAATACCTGCGCTTATTTGCAGTACTTTTTTGCTAAACATAATATAAGATATCATAACCTATATTTTTTTATTCTACTTATCCATTTATTCATTCAGTTTTATCGTCATTATTGTTGTATTTTATAATTTTTTTTTTTTTTTTCACTAGATGAACAATAAATGAAAATTCCATTTACTCAAAAAATTCCTCTGATGGTGTCCGTGAAGTATTTGGCCTTGTGCGATTGTCATTACCATCTGGATGCCAACAAGCTGGTGTATTCCATGAATGATTGCAATCTGACCATGGTGGTTCAGTTTTGAATGCAGTGAAAAAATAATATATCGCATAGGCAATTATAACATTGTGATAAGTTGACATGAGAAATGATATCACCACCGATGATAATCCAGCACCTAAAATGTTAAAAAAAAAAAAGAAAATTAACCTCAAATATTTTTGCGCTTTTTTTTTTTTTAATTTTTTTATTTATAATTAATTGTGTTATGTTATAGTAATATTGTTAAATAATTTTGTGTTTATCTTTATTGTTTAATACCTTTAAAAAGGGGACAGATTTGACCTAGAGCACCTATTGGTCCTCGACGAGTAAATTGACCCACTGCCAATTCCATATACAGCAACGGTACTCCACAAACAATTAATATTATAAAATATGGAATCAGGAATACGCCTGAAAAATTAATTACAAGTTTTGTAGTTGATTAATTAATCTATGCAATGTATTTATTCATTTTTTTTATACAAATAAAGTAAGGTTAAACATTGTCGTTAAGATGATTGACATAACCTATAAAAGTTTAAGATAAAAATTCAAATTTATAACATTTTTACTACACAAATGTATTGTAAATTCGTGGATTTTATATTGTAATGTTTAATTACAACATTTTTTATGTAATTCATCCCCTAAATTGTAATTTTACAAAAAAAAAATTGTGAAAATTTTCAGAAATGCATAATTAAATTTATGCAAAGTTTATGGAGAAAGAAAAGTGTAAAGAGAGTTTCAAACTCGAAAATAACTTTCAGTTTGTTGTTTAATAGCCAATACCACACGTAATAGAACAAACTTTCGCCCAGTAGAACATAATAAATACATATATACTCCCTCCATTAATAATTTCAAGGACAATGACCGTGTATAACCTCAAAAATTTTACGCGTTTAAACTTTCTGTATATTAATAATAAATATTTGTAGATAATATTACATAGATTTAATAACGATAATGATACAATAATTGTTATCTATTATATCACCAACACATATATATATATAAATATATATTCCTATATAGTTCCATATTGAATGCAAAGTCAATAATGAATAATTGAACAAACAATATGTACTTTATACTGAATCTAGGACATTGAAACATCACGAGAACAATTAATATTCAATTGATCTATCCATTGCACAAATAAAACAAATATCAAAGAAAATATGAATAAATATCCAGCAAAACTAAAAAAAAAAAAAAAATTACTTACAAAAATTCACTCCATAATTTCATTATATCAAATATATAAATTAAAAATCTATAATCATTGATAATGACAATGAAACCTCTATCATCAACCTTTATAAATGCTCAAAACTTTTTTAAAATTAATTCTAAACTTTCTCTCAACAGCAGCCATTTTGTCAAACAATTTCCATGTTTGAAATTTGTAGGTTAAACATGTCGAGGATACATTTATGTAATTTAAAACAAAATTATTACTCATTTATAACCTCTCAACATGATAATAACGAGGAAATATAATTCTTGTGAAGTGCGTTGATGACAAATAATCAAGCAAAGGTATAATTTAGACCTGTTGATAATAATAATTAATTAATCAAATAATAATGCGAGACAATCAATTGTCACTTTATCATTACATTATTAGTATTATTAATAATTAGATAACTCCATTGTTGAATGTTATAATTTGTTTCTTCAATTATATCTCCACACGCATGTACACAATGATACTAGGTATATATTACAAAGTATTGAGTACAAGGACACATGAAGATTCAGCCAACACGTAAAGTAGATATTCAGTTACTCGTAATTTTTCAAGTGTGCAATGAGCATTTAGCTAGTAGGAAACGGACGTGGCGCAACAGACACTTCCCGGCGTCAACGGGGAACTTGAACCATAACCTTGAAATAAATATAATAATACTTGTCTCTTTTAGTTATTAAATGTATTAATAAATTGCCATTTATTAATACATTTAAATCCTACATAACCTCTAAATTCACGTTAATAAATTTTTATTACATAAATTAATTTCAGTTTGAAACATAATTGTCTTTAAATTAAAAACTGAAAAACAATTTACGCCGCCATCTTTGAATTATATTGAATTTGTTTAATAAATTTGTAAATAAATAAAGTATCAATGATGAAAATAAATAATAATGCTTACCTCCACCGCTATTGTAGCATAAATATGGAAATCTCCAAACATTACCAAGTCCAACTGAATATCCAATGCATGCAAGAACAAATTGAACTTTATTAGCCCAATGTGGTCTTTTTGGTTGACGATAATCACCTGGATCTTCAGCATTACTGTCATCATAACTCTCACATGTAGAATAATCATCAACTGGCCTGTAAAAAATACAAATTATCAAAATTATTACACAAAAAAAAACAAATTTTATTTTCTATTTCTAACATAACCTCACTTTGTATTTTTATATAACCAAATATATTTAAATTAACTTACGTTGGTGGATGAACCATATTTAATAATTCAGAGGGCGATGTTGGGACTCGTCTAATTGTTAATTTACGTCCATCAGATGAGCCCATGCCAATTGATGCAAGAGAACGAATAGAAACTGAATCAGGAAATGGTCCACGTGATGGTAAATGATTATTTGTCATATCTGTGAATACAATTGACGCCCAACTTGAAGCTGGTGGATGATGATTATGATGTTGATTATGATGATGATGATCTTCAGTAATATTAGACTTCAATGAACGCATACTTGGATACCTATGACGACCACTGTAAAGTTCAATTCCACGATTTATTCTTCCATATGTTGAATTTTCACGAGTAAAACTCAAATGATTTGATGAATATTTATTTGATTGTAATTCTTCATCACGTTTTCTCATAGGTAATTTATCATCATGAATACTTTCTGTACTTTCATTTTGACTTAAATTTGTTTTAATAATTCCATTATTATTACTTATATTTGTTGGTGTAATGGCAATTTTTTTACTTGTAGAGCTCAACAAATGACCTCTTTCACGTTCATGATCACTCTGACTATCTGAATCAATTTCATGATGGACAGTATTCATTACAGCTGTATCATTTACTTTAATATCATCAGAATATTCTTCTTCAGGCATTGTACTCATTTTACAAATATTCATTGGCTTTGTAATTCCACCAATTCGTACATTTATATGAGGCTGTGATTTAATCAACATTAATTTACTTGCATCTGTACTTGAAGAATCCATATTGTTTAAATAATTATATCAAATACATATATTTATATAAAAATATTCAACTTGTTGCTATTTTTTTCCTCTTTTAGTTTATATTTCTCACATAACCTCACTTTGTATCTTTATATATCGTTTCTTTGCGCGTAAAATCAACAAAAATGTCGTCATAACCTCAAATAATTATTACATTACAAGGTAAATTATTCAAAAAAGACACTTGTACAATTATCTATGACTTATTAAACATTTTCACGCCTTTATAATAGTTCTATTAACATAATATTCATAAATCTTCATCACGATATTATTCAAAAAAATTTCATACAATGAACAACACAAAATAACAATTTTATCATGATAATATGTTAATTTTGGCTGTGATTTATCAATTGGATAATAAATAAGTCCACCAATTGTCTTGAATAAATCATCAACTCGAATCATATTCATAATCCACATAATTTCTTCTCATTAAAAATATTCCTAAACTTATTCCACGATAATACAAAATAAAAAATTGTAAATTGCAATTTAGAACTTTCTAACCTAACTTTTAAACATTTATAATATAAAAACATTAATATTCCAACGTTTAATGTGTAATTATTTGTTTTTTCATTGTAGATACTTCAATATTTGTCCAAGTTTTCATAATTTATCACACAAATGTGTAATATATTGTTTAAATAATAACGACAATGATGATTCATGTGCGCCGGCGCGATCTATCTACATTCCAGTTCTTTTTCTCTTCAAAAGAATAATGCTCATGATTAATTAGAGCATATCCGGATGTAGAATTCATTCAACTATTAAAATCAAAACACATTTATTATAATTAAAATAACAATTGAATTATATAAATAAATAATTAAATGAATAATAATAATGATAATTAATTAGATCACTTTGAACGACATTTTTCATTGGAATGTTTTACATGATTTGTGGCACGCGATGATGACAACACAACACACGATGATGATATTTCAGCGAATGGCTTTCTCAACTTCATTTCAATAATACAACCATGTCTCGGTCGCGGATTGTGTGCCCGTGATAATGAGAAAAACGAGCAAGATCCGAGATAACCCGAACTGAAACGAACAAAAGTAAATGTACATATATATGTGTTATAAAAATATTAATTATATAAATAAATAATATTGTATAATATTGTGGATAATGACTATTTAATCAAATTATTGTACATCCTAACCTCAAAACCAAAAATCATATGAAATTCATATTTGTATGTATTTATGTATGTTTATTTGTTTATTTAATTGTTTATAAATGAAAAATGGATGATAAAATGTTCGCTTGTCTGCGAATTAATTATTATAATCTGAATAACCGACTGCAAAGTTGATAAATCTCTTTTTCTGTATTATTTTTGCGATTTCTCAACAGATGGCTGAGAGTATTTTTTATATATATCGTTGGATTTATTAATTTTTTAATCAATATGAAGAAATTTGCTATTATTAATTAATAATGTTGAAGAATTGATGTATTGGAAGGCTCAAAACCCTTGAAAATTTGTTTTTTTAGGCTATTTATGAGATTTGGTACATGAAATTATAGGTTATGTTGTCGAAGAATATCTAATAATGGTTATAAATATTGTAATATGCATAAATAAACATGATTTCCATACGTATTTAGCCTTTCTCAACAGTGACCTTGAGAAAAATACATTATCAATAAAATAACGAAGAAATTAAATACATTTAATAAATAAAATTCAAAAAAATTTTCAGAATTTCAATAAATTATTTTGATAGATACAAAATATTACATACATTTTTTATATAAATAATTTAAATATAATGTCAAGGATCTATTTGTATATAATATATTAACATTTTTATATTGATTACAATTTTCTCAATAAATAATATAAAACAAAAAATTTGAATATTTATCTGAAAAAAATAAATAAATTTTATTTTGTATAAGTTATCATGCAATCATTATTCTCATTAGTCTGAGGGAATTGCATTAGTATGTATATTCATGTCTCCAAAGTGATTGTATTATTTATAAATATCACAGAGACTTATAGGTGGATAAGTTCATGTAATCCTCAATCCACAATTTCCATTTACCCTGTAAGTATTTATCTCTAGATTTTAATATATAATTTGCTTTAATGCAAATATTGATTGTCCATGATATATTCAGAGGTTATTTGACAATATAAATTAAATGGCAGCAATTTATATGTGTATATAACCTGCATATATAATTGGCAATATACATAATATGATGATTGGAAGGTGTGAAAATCCCAAAGCAGTTCAACTTCTCACCATATATCTATATATAATGATTGGTTATATAGATACAAAGGATCATGAGGCCAAGGACTTTTGATTTATTATATTAACTGAGTTAAATTCCCACGAAGAAATTGTAGAAAAATATCCACAACGAAAATCAGAAGAAACTCACAAATATTTTCGACATAACCTAAGAAAAAAAATATAACAAAATTGTAATTAATTATGACAATTAACTAAATAATATGTATATTTCAATAAAAGAATTCAATTATAATACCGAGGATTGTAAATTGTATAATAATTTCCACAACAAAACCAGAAAAAAACTCACAAATATTGTCGACATAACCTAAAAAAAAATATAACAAAATTGTAATTAATTATGACAATTAACTAAATAATATGTATATTTCAATAAAAGAATTCAATTATAATACCGAGGATTGTAAATTGTATAAAAATTTCCACAACAAAACCAGAAAAAAACTCACAAATATTGTCGACATAACCTAAAAAAAAAAAATAACAAAATTGTAATTAATTATGACAATTAACTAAATAATATGTATATTTCAATAAAAGAATTCAATTATAATACCGAGGATTGTAAATTGTATAAAAATTTCCACAACAAAACCAGAAAAAAACTCACAATTATTGTCGACATAACCTAAGAAATTAAAATAACAAATTTGTAATTATGAAAATTAACTAAATAATATGTATATTTCAATAAAGAACTTGATTATTATGATATCGAGGATTGTAAATTTATGTTAATAATTAATTGGAAATGAGTGTAAATGATGAAAAAGTAATAATTAATTAAATTAATTAATTAATTAATTCTGTAGAATGGATATGAGGAGGGAGATTAGGCAGATGGGCATAGATAGTTAGGGTAAGGGCATACAATTAAACCGATGGGGGAACGCGTATTGAAGCCAAAATACATAAACTTTCCCGGGTTATATAAAAAGCCTAGACTCTGTGTAGACGCTGACTGGTATAAAGGTCGGCTGTGCCCCCAACAACCCAAGAGTTGCTCGCGAACTTCACTACAGCAACCATCCCAGACTCCAAAGTGATCTTTATATGGAACGTTAAAAAGTCTTTTTCTTTATTTGCTTGATACAAACTGCACTTTCTCAAAAGAAAAAAAAAGAAAAAAAAAAAAAAAAGATTCACTTAACCTCAACGTTGTGACACAAATTTCATCCTGTTAACATAATACACAATAAATATAACCATCAACATCATCATGCGTGTAATAGTAAGTTAAAATATATAATAATTCTAATATTAATCAATAATTAATTAATATATTCAAATAAAAATCATCAACATAACCTAAAAATAAAAAAAACTAATTTATTCACCTATTTATCAATTTATTTTTTAAAAACTAATATTGTTTTATCTTCTGTGTCCTGATAGCTTGTTGGAATGTTGGCAATAAGCTTAACATGTGGTCAGGAATATTTTCGAGAGCCTGAAAAAATTATCAGCGATTCAAGAAATGTTGGAGATCGCCTTGGACAATATTCAGTTCGTTATGAAACTGATGGTGGAATATTACAGCAAGAAACTGGCAGTAGAAAATATGCTGGTACTGTTGATGAAACACAATTGATTCAAGGCTCAGTACAATATAATGCACCTGATGGTACACCAATAGCACTTAGTTGGACAGCTGATGAATATGGTGCACGAATTGTTGGTACCCACATTCCAACACCACCACCAATACCACCAGAAATTGCAAGAGCATTGGAATGGCTTGCCAAACAACCTTCCACCACTGAAGAATCTTATGATGAGCCAATAACTGAACGTCCAACACAGCAAGAAACTCGTCCAATAACTGAAAAAAAATTCATTAAAGATCCCAAGTTTAGAAATCAATTTAAACAAATTTAATTTGAATATATATGTACAAATTATTGTATTATAATTAATTTTATTTGATATTATGAAAGATTTTATATTGGAATAATGTTTTTATTTTTTATTTTTATTTTTTTCAATATTTTTTTTAAGAATAAAAATTAATTTGTAATTTTTTCAAGTTTAATTTTTTTTTTTTTGGATTATGCCACTAGTTATAAAATATATAATCAATGTCAAATCTTCTTAGAAATATATATTAGCCATTTATTTATATTTTATATGTTTATGAAGTCGAACTTTCACTCAATAGCAGCACACACTCGGTGTGATGTCCAAACATTGGTTGATATTCATATATTTCATATGAAAGCATAATGAATGTTTGTGTAATAATAATGTACAGAATCTCATGCTTGACAAATTGATAATTATATATATTATGTACATACTTTTATACATACATACATAAACAAATGTACATATAAATTTTTTGCTAATAAATTTCTAATTTACATTTGATATTTTGTGCAGGAGAAATTAATGGTTTTTGAGGTTATACAAAGTTGAAAGTTGAAGGGAATAAAAGTGTTATATTATTTATTGATCGTCAATGTTTAAACAAGTATTATTAAACAATAATTTTTATTAAAAAATGTAATATATATAAATGAAGATTTGAAAAGTTTTATTATAGAATGATGGCGCTTAGCAATCTACATAACCTCAAAAAATTGTCATTATATATATTAACATTTTTTATAAACATATTGTGTTTAATAATTATTGACAATCAATAAATAACAACCGACTTTTATTTTATTTAATTATTAAATTTATATATGCTATAAATTATTTTTAAAATTATAAATATTAATTTTGGCTACGTTCAGATATAAATCACGTGACTATACCAAATGTACCAACAGAGAAATAAAAAATTGGAATAAAACTTTAACAAAATTCTGAAATAAACCAACAATAGCACCTTTTTCTGCTAAATAATATAATATATTTTATACAAAATAAAATAAACAAACACAATATCAAATATAATTCTCACGAACATAAAAAAAAAAAACATATAGGTTATGT
Organism: Microctonus aethiopoides; assembly: GCA_030347275.1. Classification (NCBI taxonomy): domain Eukaryota; kingdom Metazoa; phylum Arthropoda; class Insecta; order Hymenoptera; family Braconidae; genus Microctonus; species Microctonus aethiopoides. The sequence continues at coordinate 7,515,791 of JAQQBS010001423.1, forward strand.
TGTATAAAATTTATTTTCACACGTACAAAAATATATTTTTACAATATATATAAATGTATGTGTGTATATATATGCATTATCGTCATAGAATTTAATAAAATATAAATAATGCAATGAATTATTTATCGTTTTTGTGCACCATCATTATTTTCTTCAGGATGAGCTGCATTATATTCAAGTGATTCCATAATTTCTTTTGGAATTGGTGGAGATGTTGGAATATGAGCACCTTCGGGTTTAAATCCATCTTTACCAGCAGTATAAGTAATCGTATATATGGTACCATCATCACCAGGATAACTGAAAGATCCTTGAACATCCATGGCATCACCTTCTTCAGCATTATCTGACTGCACTAAATGACCTTCTTCACGTGCATTAATTCCATTTTCAGTTTCAAAGTGATACAAATAAGATCCATCAGGATTAGGACCATCTCGTTCATCTTTAACAATTGCTATAGGCGAACTTTGTTCAACTGGTGCTGCAACAATTGCACAAACAAATCCTGCTAAAGCAACGAGTCCCTGAAAGATAAATAAAATGAATAAAAATTAAACAAACTTAACAATTTTATCATCAATAATACAAATATAATTATAATATTAAATAATTTATAATAATTTATAAATATATTTATGATAAATATATATTAACATACCAATTTATACATGGTGGATTATTTTTATTTTATGGTTGATTTGAATTTATCTGATGGTGATCAGCCACGATTGGATTCTCACTAAATACTGACTTGATTTCAACCAAATGCTTTCCGTTTTTATATCCTCCTCAGATGAGATGACGAATTTTGAGTAAGGTAATACCTTATTAAATATCTCCCTCTCTCCCTTTGACATTCCATCATCGATTCTTCTCTCTGAATATACATTTTGATTTGTTTACGCTCACTCTCTCATTTTTCTATATATAAAATGTGTATTTCATTGACCGAATGATGATCCATCTCATCATCAAAGTGGTTTTTCAATAAAAAAAATCACGGATATATACGATTAATCAATGCAACACGTCCGGGATTCATATATGTCGTACATAACCTAAAGGTCGCGATGACAAAATATGCATTATATACAATTTCCACTATATTTATTCTGCTTTACAGTTACATATTATACAGTAAATAATTTTATTAAACATATAATTCATATTTAATCATCGCGACAAGACATTTATTGTCAAACATTTAAATATGTTACGCCATTTTTGAGGTTAGTTGACGAAAAATTCAAAATAATTAAAACTAGAGTTGTAATATATTTAAAAAATTGATAAAATAATTGGATTTTATATCAAAAATATCTTCATACTCTCATGTAACATCCCTTGGTGATAATTATCATCATCATTCTTGCTATCATTCAACATCATCATATTAAAACATGAGACTGACCAGTTTCATGGCCAACATCTATTGAATCTCACTGGTTTTTCCATATTAAACCTGTAATTATTAATCATTCCTAAATGTTCATTAAATTTAACAACTATAGATTATACATTTACCTTGGTGATGACTTTGTCGCATCGTGTAAATTATTTCCAACAATTATTTTCATTTTTTTTTCTTTTTTCCTTCATCATCTTTTTCCTACACATATATGTATATCTATATATATACTTAGAAATGTGTATGAAACCCTGTGCTAGAGGTCATGAGCGCTATAACCCAAATACAAGCACCATGTATGATTTTGACTTTCACGCATGGCTGGCAGATGCTTTCAGCTTGATATAATATCCCACTCTATACTCATAACCTCTCTTTCTTTCTCATACACTTTCTTATAGTTCCGTCTCTCTTTTACTAGGCTTTTTTTTCTGCCTCACGCAGTCGCAAAATGACTTGAAGAGATATATAAGTTGATGCTGCAGGCAAATGTTCCGCAATGTGAAGATTATTACGTTCCTGATGCTACTATTATTGCCACTGTTGGAATGATGATGCCGGTGATATTGTGTAATTCAAAAAATTTATCTTTTTACATCATACGAGTAAATTGGTTAGGACAAAATGGCCGCCCCCTAACTCGTATATGTATATCTATATATAAATATAAATTATAAAAATATTAATTTTATTAAAATTTGTTATTAACAATGAAAATATTTAAATATTTTTATTACTATTTGAGTTGAGTATTTATTTTTAATTATTTAATTAAGGTTATGTAGGAGAATAAGTAAAAATTTTAAGTTAAGAAAAAATTTGAATTGTGAGGTTATGTTACTTTGTAATAATTAAAGTTATTTATTTTACAGAGTTATTTCGAAAATTATGTAAAAATTCGTGTAATTTAATTCTATCTAGTCTTCAGTAACATTGTCCTGTCCTTGATGAATACTATATGAATGGAAGGGAGACACGATTCAAAGAATGAGACAACATGAAAGATAGAGAAAGAGAGTAACAGAAAAAAAAAAAAAAAAGAAAAATATAAAAAACATCTTCGAATATGTAATCGTAATTAGAAAGTTGTTGAGACGTCGCAGACATAATATAGGTATAAATTTTGATCAAATTTATTCAACTGGTCAAATGTCTACAAGATTTTTTTTAATAACACACAATTATTGAATTATATTTAGAATGCAAAATAGAGAGACACAAGTGATATTTAATACTAATGACCAATAATAATTTATAAATTGGATAAAAAATATTTAATATTCGTTGTGGTTATAGAATTCTAATAAATAATTTGATTATTAACATAAAAATACCGATCATTATGAATATTAAATAACGATGAGTTTATTCAAAAATAAATTTATTAAATATATGTATGACCCTCAGACGCCAATATTATTTTTTTTGTTGTATATTAGACTGAATATATTTTATTATGCATGTTAGGACGTTAAGAAAAGCACAAATAATTATTTCGCAAGCCACTTGCGATGATATTAAATGGATAAATAATATGCATAGATGTATAAATTCAAATATATTATATATTCAAAAAGTTAGGTTATGTTGACGAATTGAGAGGGAGAACTATCTATAATCATCAGCGAAGGTTTCGGCAGTGGTATAAAAGCCAGAACATGTTCCTCATTAAATCACACACGAAAAGATATTGGACAATATAACAATTATTATATAATTTAAATTATAAATTATGAGGGTAAGTTTAAATTAAATTTTTCATATGCTTAACCTAAAAATTGAATTTATTAAATAAATAAATATTAATTCAAATTAATTGATATTTTAGGAATCAATAATTATTGGGCTATTGTCAATAGCAATAACTGCAACATTTGCAGCACCATCCGCTGATAAATCCAGTCAAATTATTCCCATTTTGGAACAATCACAAGATGGTCCCAATCCTGATGGATCTTATTCTTGGAATTATTCAACTGGAAATAATATTAATGCTAATGAAAAAGGATTCTTTGTACGTTCAGCTAATAATGGAGATGAAAGTTCAATTGCAGTAGAGGGTTCATACAGTTATATAAATGATGATGGTACACCATTTCATTTAACTTATGTCGCTGATGAAAATGGCTTTATGCCAAAAAGTGATAATTTACCTGTTCCTCCTGAAATTCCACCAGCGATATTGAGAGGTCTTGAATGGATTGCCAATCATCCAGAAGAAGATAAACTCCAAAAGTAATTTATATTAATATAACAATTAACAATTAACAATTAACATAAATTTTAAAGATAAAAATATCAAACAAATTAACAATGTATAAATATTTCATATAATTTTAATAAAATTTTATAATTTTGTACATAATACATATTGATAATTTAATTTATAATATTAATTTGATATTATTATTCAATTGTAATTATAAAATACATTTTCCTAACCTCAATTACAGATATAACTCTTTTTTTGCGTAATAATGTTGAACAATGACTTCAAATATTAAAATGGAAAATAGATACAATATAAACGGCAAAGAGTCGTCACGTTTTTCCAATAAATTATAAGTAAATGAGCATTTACGTCAACTTAAGTTCCTGTATATAATAGCATCATCAACATATGTACATGTATAAAAATAAGAAGACATCGCGTGTTTGAATGTTGATACATACACGACCTTGACATATAAGATTGAATGAATTTTCACTGTAATATGTCCATTGAAGCACCATGGATCTGCAATCACATGATTAAAATTAATAAAAACAAAATATAACCGCAAACATAACCCCCAAAATTTCAATGAAATTAACAAAAATATCAATACAAAACTGTTAACAAATAATAAATAACATACAAAATCTCATTGTTTATTATAACAACTATCAAACAATAAGATTCATTTTAAAAAACAAGAAACAATTAAAGATAATTATAATAATTAAGTAAATAATTATTAAAAAAAATAAAAACCAAACATAACCCCCGAAATTTCAATTAAATTAACAAAAATATCAATACAAAACTATCAACAAATAATAAATAACATACAAAATCTCATTGTTTATTATAACAACTATCAAACAATAAGATTAATTCAAAAATACAAGAAACAATTAAAGATAATTACAACAATTGAGTAAATAATTATTAAAAAAATAAAAACCAAATATAACCTCCAAAATTTCAATTAAATTAACAAAAATATCAATACAAAACTATCAACAAATAATAAATAACATACAAAATCTCATTGTTTATTATAACAACTATCAAACAATAAGATTCATTTAAAAAAACAAGAAACAATTAAAGATAATTATAATAATTAAGTAAATAATTATTAAAAAAAATAAAAACTAAACATAACCCCCAAAATTTCAATTAAATTAACAAAAATATCAATACAAAACTATCAACAAATAATAAATAACATACAAAATCTCATTGTTTATTATAACAACTATCAAATAATAAGATTCATTCAAAGATACATGCAGCAACTAAAGAGAATTATGACAATTGAGTAAGCGTCTTTTTTCTTTAACGTTGCGCAGAGTTGTCGAGAGGACCCGATGACATTTAAACATTCATACTGGTGTGAGCAAGACCAAGAGACGACACAGTGATCCTTCGTTCTATATACTCTGAGAAGGTAGTAGCAACTTTTATCTACATACATACATGTAAATATATAAACATTAACAAATAAACTGTGTATATATATGCATATAACAAGTATTCTAATGTCGTAGGTATCTTGTAAAAGCATTGATCGTAAATGCTTGTCGGCAAGCTGAAATAAAAATGAACAACAACAAAACGACAACAGTTGCAATATATATTAGTATTGGTAATGTGCGCTGATCCCCCAGGGGGTATAAATGCACGTAGTACCACAGCAACATTAAACATTCGGTTGTTAGAAATTAACGACGTCGCAACATGTACGCACAATTGGTAAGAAACTCATGGATATTTTAATTAATTATATTTCAATTATTTTAAAACATTTATTTAATATTTATTTTTAGATATTATTCATCGCATTTGCGATTGTAGTGACGCCAATTGCATCAGCACCAGCTGATGATGTTATTCCAATTGTAAGTCAATCTCAAGATGGTCCAAATCCTGATGGATCATATAAATATTCGTATGAATCTGGGAATGGTATTAAAGCACAAGAAGAAGGACAATTGGCTAATGTTGGTACTGAGAATGAAGCAATGCAAGCAACAGGAGAATTTTCTTATAAAGGCGATGATGGACAAGAAATATCAGTGAAATATGAAGCAAATGAAGATGGATTTAAACCTCAAGGTGCTCATCTTCCAACAACTCCACCTATTCCACCATTGATACAAAAGGCGTTGGATTGGATTGCTGCTAATCCATCTAAGGATGATCAAAAATAATGCTTGAATTGGATAATAATGGTTTTATGATAATTTAATTAAAAGAAATGTTTTGAGGTTATGTATATTGTTTGTATGTTTTTTTATATAATTCATACGTGTTTTGTATGTTGGATATGAATTATTCTAACCTCAATCATGGACGGATTATAATTATCAAGCGTTATAATTTATTGTATTGTTTAAATTATAATTGTGCAGTATATTAATTGAAAAGAAAAGTCCCACTGAAAATTGTGTTGCTTGGAATAAAAATTAATAAATCAAATTTATTGTTTATTGTATAAATTTTTGATAGATTGTATTAGATATGATTGTTATATTCCTCTTAGTTGGTTTATATTTATTATTTTGCTTCATTTTGTTTGGTTGAATCATTTGATTTGAGTTAGATATTGCATTTATTGAATGTAACTTCGGAAATAGGTTATGTTGGCGATGGGAAATCTGATGACATTAATTTAATCATTTCATGTGGAAGTAGATATTGAAAATGTGACTTGGAGTATTCCTAGCCACTCCTCAAGTCGTTAGTCGTGATGGAAACAATGGTTTACTTGACATTATAGATTCTTCATGAGAAAATTCTATTGACAATAGTCAATGGCATCCAATGGGAATTTACCACGTATATATATTACTAATAAAAATTCCTAATGCCAATATTTGTTTTATTATAATTATACCAGAATTTTATATCAATGATTATATGTGAATAATAATTTAATTTTGTGTCATTGATTAGATTTTTAGGTTAATCACAGGATTTCAATGTAGAAATGGAAAATTTCCAAACCATCATTGATAACTCAATGGAAAAATGTCTCTTATGAATAACTGTTAATGAAATTAGTATATTTTTATTAAAAATTATGTTAATAAATAAAAAAAAATAAAAAAAATAAAATAATTTGAAAAAAAATTTTTGAGGAATTTTTTTTTTTTTTTTTTTTTCATAAATATCTGAATGTTAAATATTATTCATCAAATGGCTGATGGATGCTGAACTAAATACCAAACTATTTTTAATTCAATAATACAAAATAACCATTATTTTCTATATTCAAAAATAATTATTTATTCAGAAAATATTCATTTGTTTAAGAAAAGTATACAAATATATATTGCACTGGATGATCAAGTTCAGAATTCAACTGACAATCGAAGTATATTAATTAATTTAACAATGCATTATCAATTTCACAAATTGTATCCATAACCTCAATAATTTATAACAATCGTACAATCAATTTCCAACATGAAAATTACAATATCAATAAATTTCCTATAAAAAAAATTTCTAGGTTAAGTACACGATTTTGAGATTAATTCTACAATTATACGCAAAAATATTAACAATTGTTGAATATTAACAATCAAATTCGACGTAATTCAAATGAAAATTTATAAAATCATCAATTAATGCAAATAAATTTATCAATTTCACAATTTTTTATCTTTCATTCTTTCATTTATTGTTCAATATTTTAGCCAAGTGCCTGCAATAACAAATGCCATAATAACAAGCTCATTAGCATAAATCATGTCATTTGCAATAGCAAACCCCAATCTCAATAATCATAAAAAATTGACTATATATACACACACACAAATATAACCTATATATATATAGTTTTGTAAATATAAAATTTTTTTCCAATTTTCTTCTGTTCATCATGTTGAATTCGCTTGGGTCGATTCGAGTAGTAAACATTGATGGTGATACTGGCACTTTCCTCACTAATTTCCTCTTGTGACACATTTACAAATAAGATTTTATCAAATAAACAAAAGTTTATCATTAATTAATATTTTGTTAACAATTTTTCGATCATATTAAACAGATTTTTTGCATTATTTTTCACCAAATCGGCATTATTTAATAAGGTTATGTCGATTCACCCGAGAGTATATGTGAGAATAACAAAGTACACAACGTTTAACCTAAAAAAAAAATGAAAATGAATTAAAATTTTATAAATAAAATTAAAAACATAATAAAAATAAATTTCCTAACCTCTTTGTGGTGATGGTCTGGGATTGCCATCGCCTTCATTATCCTGCTCGGGATGAGCTGCATTATATTCCAATGCTCGTAGGATTTCTGGTGGTATTGGCGGTGCAGTTGGGATATGTGAACCTTGTGCTTGGAAACCATTTTCATCAGCAGTCCATGTTAAACTAATTGCCTGACCATCAGGTGCACTCCAAGATTCTGAACCCTGTGCTACAACAGGTGTTTCTTGATCAACTTGCTTTGGTTGACCAGTCTCCTGATGGCTAATTCCATTACTCGTTTCAAAGCTGTAATAATTTAATTTAATTTAATTTAATTCCAATAATTATAACCAAAATAAATAAAAATGTAATTTTTCTTTACTTATTTATATAATTTCCATCAAAATTCACTTCTAGCTGTTGGGATGTAATCACAGCATCTTTATCAGCACCACCAGATGGTCGTTGTTGAGGCGCTGCCCAAATTGATGAAACGCAAAGCGTCATCACCACTACCTGAATAAATAAAATATAATAAATAATTAAATTTCGATAATTTGAGGTTAAATATCCATTAACTAACATTCTATTTTGCTTTTACTGAATAGTTATAATAAAAAAATGGCATTTTGCGTCTTGGTAAATACTTCAATGACCAAGTATAGAATATATTTCATAATTATTAATCATCAACATTAAAAAAAAACCGTCATTTATGCATGGTATAATGAGACAAACTCGTCATTGCCAAGATGTGCTGACTAACAATTGCATAAAGCAAGTGATAATTATTGTGACATACTCACAATATGTGTGAATAATAAAATAATTTTTATTTTTCATTTTTTTTTTATCATTTAACCTAAAAATTTTATCACTCCAACAAACATTCTTCTTCTTCTTCTTCTTTTTGTTATCTCACTGTGTGATTAATCATTATATTGATAGTTAGATGATGAAGATGATGATGATGATGATGATTGGATGTAGCGATGACTTCTGCTTAGATGCTTTAAACAACTTACCTTGACAGTATACATAATTTGTGAATACCGATTGCAGGAGAACCAAGATTAAGAAGATGAGATGCAACTTATGCTTGTTGGTCAGAGGCGAGGCTCTTTATATACGTTGTCTGTCCCAACATGATGCAGTGAAAGGGGTCATCCCTGCCTGAAGTTTACAATAAGCCATTGAGACTGCAGCATCTTCCACTTTTTCCTTTTTTTTTTTTTTTTTCCATTTTCCTTCCTTTTTCTTTGACCGCTGATATTATCCATAATATTCAAATTGTCGCAAATATCTACACAGAATAAATAAAATAAACAATTAATCTCCATTATTATTAAATAAAACAACAACAATTGTAATAATTTTCAATTTTATAATAAACTTTTAATTTCAAATCTAACCTATAAATGCAATACATTTTTTCGTGTCTTTGCATAAAATCACTATTAATAAACATTCTCCAACAATATTTATAAATAAAATAATTGAAATAATTTATATAAATGTATAATTATATCATTTATATTGTTTAAATTAATTTTCAGTTGTATAATAAATTTTTATTTTCATTAAATATCAAAATAACCAAACGACACAAACATAACCTATGAATACAAAGCATTTTTTCGTTTCTTTGCATAAAATCACTGTTAATAAACATTCTCCAACAATATTTATAAATAAAATAATTGAAATAATTTATATAAATGTATAATTGTATCATTTATATTGTTTAAATTGTTTATAAATGATATTTATCATCTTTGATTCATCTCAATAGTTGTTCCCTCTTCCTATGTACCAACTCTCTAACATAACCCCATGCATTTACCAACAATGCGTCATCTTCATCACGGCCAAAGTCATTGATTACGCATTATTTCCTAGATTGAATATATAATAATAATACAATGTAATAACATTTACAAATTACAACAAATATAAATTTAATATTGTCTAGTTTTTATTGAATAATAAATTCATATTTTATAAAATATTATCCACAGACATTTCAGAATATTTAAATATGGGTGTGAATTTTCAAATACCACACATATACTATTACAATAAATAATATATTCACATCATAATCATAATCCTCATTATCATCGTCATCAATAATAACATTCATATACAAGTACAGACATGTATATAAATTAATAAATATATTTACTTGGTTCAATATCATCATTATTATACTTGAATTATTAAATATATGCAATGCATTTATTAATCTATACAACACTCATTTGTTTTTTTATTTTTTTTTATTTTACACCTTGTTGGAATATTACATTACATATCTCGAAATATAGCTGTCGCACATGAGATTCTTAACTTGCTTACATCTTCTTGGATGAATGCATTTACGATGTACGATGGTGTGTCATAATAATCTACGTTCTTTTGAGCAACATTTCGTACTTGCATAATCATATATTTAATAACCAGTACTGCATTACGCAGACCTGCTTTCTTAAAATTACATTTGATGACACATTCTTTTCCTAAAAATCATTTTTTTCCCCAATAGAAAATACATAACCTCAATTTTATAAATATAATAATTTTATTATTAATTTCATTAATTATATAACAAATTGTTATTGTTAAATATTATATTTATAAATATAATCAACCTGCTGTCTCAAATTTATATTTAATAACAAATTCTTTTCCTAAAAATCATTTTTTTCCCCAATAGAAAATACATAACCTCAATTCTATAAATATAATAATTTGATTATTAATTTCAAAAATTGCTATTAATTCCATTAATTATATAACGAATTGTTATTGTTAAATATTATATTCATAAATATAATCAACCTGCTGTCTCAAATTTATATTTAATAACAAATTCTTTCCCTAAAAATAATTTTTTTCCTCAATAAAAAAAATACATAACCTCAATTCTATACAAATACAATAATCTAATTATTAATTTCAAAAATCCATAAATATAATCAACCTGCTGTCTCAAAATAACATTTAATGACAAATTCTTTCCCTAAAAATAATTTTTTCTTCAATAAAAAAAAATACATAACCTCAATTCTATACAAATACAATAATCTAATTATTAATTCCAAAAATCCATAAATATAATCAACCTGCTGTCTCAAAATAACATTCAATAACAAACTCTTTTCCTAAAAATCATTTGTTTCCCCAAAAAAAAAAATACAAAACTAAATACATAACCTCAATCATACAAATTTCTAATAACCTGATAATAAACCCGAAAAATCGCCATAAATTCCATCAACAATATAAAAATTATAATTGTTAAATATTATATTCATAAATAAAACTAATTAATCCTTCCTATACATGTATACACACATATAAAACTTTATACCATTTATCGTAGCAGGATTTTCCGTGTCCATGGCCTTGCTAGCCATATATAATAAATGTTTAGCAGCAATATGTACAAAACCTCTTCATTACGATGTATAGCATGACATGAAATATTTAGCCTCGAATAAATAAACATATACATATGATTACATGAAGGGTATTATATACATATGCATATATACTTTCCATATAAGTCATGTGCATCATCTTCCTTTTTTTTTTATTATATTTTCTCTCATCTGTCCTGCAAAAAAAAAAAAAAAAAACTGATCACAATTATCAAGGATTCCACTTTAAAAATATTATTAATAAAAAATATCAACCTCTATACATACCTATACATACATACATACATAATACAAACAAATTGCATAAAAAATACATAAGAATATTGTCACATAATTACACCTCTGCAAATGTCCCACACACTTAACCTCAAAAATTCGTATCGTCTCAAGAAATGCATACAAATATGACGAAATTCATGTATATATTTATATATATTTAAATAAATAATTGAATATATATCTCCAGCTTGTTATATTTTGAGTTTAAAAGCCAAAATAAATTTATAATTCCTCTTATTTAATCATTAATTCAATTCAAATATAAGACGCCATGATGAATGTATCAATATAGATATACTGAAAAAAATTTATAATTATATTATTATTGATGAACAAAAATTTGTTTAGAAAGAATAAATTAGTGTGGATAATGAAAAGAAGAATAAAAAATAAAAGGGAAATAAAAATCAACGTTACTAAGATGATCACAACCTTTCGCTCTGTGGTTATGTAAACCTTGGGATTGAATGACCTTTCGTTTGTTCATGGTATGCGGCATTTACGTACCCCCAACAACGATTACATTAAATATATATATATATTTATTACATATATATATGTATATAGATATCAGTAAGTCCTATATTATTTAAATAAAAAAATAATTATTGTTGCTCACACCCTTTTCCTACATTTCCATTACATATTCACTCATCTCTGAAAAAATTAATTAAATATCACCAATTACAATATATTACATTGTCCATATTTTTTGGTACATACCTATATACATATATACATATAGATATATGTATTTATAATCATTATAGTTTATGTACATTGCTGCAACACAGAATTGAACATAGATAATTTGACGACCTTTCGATAAGGCCAAAGGTTCGTCTTTCTATTTACAAGATCCATCAGTTATTTTTTCTCCCACCTCTTTCTCTCATTTATATTTCATGTCCCTTTTGAATAATATTGCGCTACCATTTTATACAACTGTCGGCAACACTCATTTCTTTATTACAATTTCTTTTTATATTTCATCAGTCGACAATTTTTATTTATATGTATGCGAACACAATGTATAACCTTCAAATTGGCGCGACCACGAAAAATTTGTGCACGAAATGGCGGCTATGGCGCGATGACAATTGTTTAGAGGAAAATCAAGTATAAATAAATAGAACGTCTTTTTTTTTTTTACCCGGTATTAGCAATTTTAATGTAAATGTTTATAAATAAATATTAAATAAATATTTAATTAGAAATAATCGATTACAATGGAAGTTGATCGAGAATCGATAATCGAGATATAATAATTTAAATAAAAATCTAATTGTTTATTATTAAAAAATTAATTAATCTGTATAATTATTATTAATGTAATTAATATTTATTATTATTTAATTATATAAACAAAATTATAACATATTTTCTAACATTTCTACAACACTATATATACATATATATATATCAATTACATATAAATAAATAAATAAATAAATAATATATGTATGTATGATAAAAAAAATAATGTTTTTTATGTAAATAAATTAACATACAGTTATTATTAATATATTCATATGCATATTTATAATTATATAAGATTATTTTAAAATATATTTTTAGGTTATGTATCAAACAAATGATAATATGTATCATTTATTATATTTATGTGTATATATTAAAAATACAATTATATCGCAATATCCACATGATATGTAAATAAACGTTTCTCTAGATTTCAATATTTTATTGTTAATATATTTCCTAAGACTCTTTTTCTTCGATTTATTCCGACATTTCCGCATTATATGTATATATAAATCTATATATATATATACATATATGTATATTGGTACATGTGTATTTGTACAACTAAAGAAAAACTATCATCAAGTAACTGGAGATGATGTTGAAATATAATACAAAAATTTCATTTAAAATCTAGTGGCCCGAATCGAATTCAGACAAATATCTCGTTACTTTCACGAATATAACCTTACTTATTCATGGTGACAATACATGACATTGTGTTTCCCTTCACTTATTTAATTGCACCTTTTGTTTTGTTTCATGCAGGGTGTCTATCTGCCTCGCTTCGATGCGCGAGATACATTATAAGTTGTTTGGTTATCGCTTTGGCAAAATAATGGATAATTGGATCCTAGTATCTGACCCAAATTTAAATGTTTTACAACAGCGATTAACAATCCATAGTATATTAAAGCATGGATATATAAACAGAATGACAACAGGCAGAATGAATTCATGAAGGAAATTGAGTGACAATACAATACATAACCTCAAATGTTCAAACAAATGAAGTTTTATATTTGTATTATTATTTTGTCAGTGATTTATAGTTCACAAAATGGCCTCCATGCTCAATACAGTAATATTATTTATTTTATTTTTGATTTATTATTATTATTATATATGATGTTTAATTATTAATTAATATTTAATTATGTTTTCTATAGCATCAAGAGATATTCATCCAAAGATTGTCGGTGGAAGCTTTGCATCACCAAGTGAATTTCCCTATCAAGTATCTTTACGTAGAAGGAATAAACATTTTTGTGGTGGTTCCATTCTTAATCATCGATGGATATTAACAGCAGCTCATTGTCTACGAGGGTAATAAATATAATATAAAAGAGTTTGATAATTAGAAATTAATTATTTGAAAGTAAAATAATATTTTTGTGTTGTATTATTTATTAGATTCAATGATTCAGATATTAAAGTTGTTGCTGGTACAACAAAATTGGACGAAGGTGGTGATGAATATTATTCTGAACAAGTTATAGGACATGAAGATTATGATTCTCACCTAATTAGAGATGATATAGGATTAATTAAAGTTAGTAAAGACATTGAATTCAAGAACAGTGTTCAACCAGTTAATTTACAGACACATGATGATACACATGAAAGTAATTATTATGCAGTTTTGTCTGGTTGGGGCACAACAAGTGTAAGAATTTATTTATTTATTATATTTAACAATAAACAAACATTTTGTCAATCGAAATAAAAGAAAAAGAAATTTTTTTTTCAATTATAACACAACATAACCTACAAATATGTATAGTTATGAATGTCGACAAAATGGCCGCCGTTGGGAGAAATAATTTTATTTAATTTTTTCTTTTTAGTATCCAGGAAGAATTCCAAATAATCTCCAGTACATTCGACTCAAAGTGATTGATCAATCCAAGTGTAGCGAGTTCAGTAAACGTGTAACAATAAATAATGTTTGTACATTAAATAGAGAAGGAGAAGGATCATGTCACGTGAGTGAGAAATTTTGTTTTTTTAAAACTTTTTAAAATTATATTTAATTGTTTTTTAATTTGTTTATTCAAAGGGTGATTCGGGTGGTCCACTTGTTGTAAATGGCAGTCAAATTGGTGTAGTATCTTGGGGAAAACCATGTGCAAGAGGAACACCAGATGTGTTCACTCGAGTTAGTCGTTACATTGACTGGATAAAAGAACACACAGATGAGTCCAATGATGATGATTTCTTTTAGTCATAATTATCCAAACTGTAACATAACCTTTAAATGAAAAAATATATTATTCAATATTAGAATAAATATTGTCATTCTTAAACAAAATTGTGTTTATAAAAATTCTCTCTCCAATCCTTTACTGTTATTTATAATTATTGCTTACGACAATGCATTGTTTGTAATTGACAAATAGAACAATACAATTGTCTTCATAACCAAACTGTTTACAAACGAAAGTCACGTATTATCCGCATTACCACATTTGGGAATGAAAAGATACATTAAATACAACACAACTAATCGTAATCAAGGACATAATTACAAATAAAAGTGTCAATGCACTCCAGGACATCATTTCAAACACTAAATAATACAAATTATCAATTAACATGTCCATTTATTACCAAATTTAACAATAAATTCAAATAAAATACTTAAACTTTGAAAAAATAATTTAGATTTTGAGGTTAAGCCCAGGTATATTCAATAGAAATGAAAAATTTCCAGATTGATATTGATTTCTCAATGGAATTTGTTTCTATAAGGATTATTTAGAATCCTTAGATATTTATCATGTGTCCATTTCAATTTTACCATCAGTTTCATCATCATATTACTTAAATATACATAAATATGTATATATCTAATCGTTCAATATTTTGTTCTTTTCATATATATATTTGTATGTACACCTGCATACACACATGAATGAAGGATAATCCTGAGTAATAGTTGCTGTGGTGGTAGTTGAGCTTGCGCAGGTTCATTTAGAGTTCACCCCAGTTTATGCCAGTTCAATTTTAGCACCAATGGCCACAAGATTCAGTGACAATAATTCTTTAATATTTATTATTCAAGTCTCATACTTTGAAATGATGGTCACTGTCCTATCATATCACCTGTCTACTTTATTTATAAACCAATTAAGAGAATAAATTACAGAGACAAGAGATAAAAAGAAGTGGTTATGAATTTTTTTTATAGAAGAAAAAAATTATTTGATGATTGTCTTTATGAAGACAAGTGAATATTTTTGAAGAATTTGTTGTATTAATTTTGATAAAGTGTTTTAATATATGACAATGATCTTCAATTGATGTCTGGGTACATTCTGAAATGAAAAAAATGTGTTGAAATTATTAATTGATAGATTTAGTAGAATTTTTATTTTTGGTTTTATTTGTAATTTTAAAGTTTGTTCATTTTTTAATAAAAAAAAAGGGGAAATGTTTTATAATTTATGTATATGCACCTGCTTATGACACCTGGTGGTGCTGGAGAACGTGTGTGAAATCAATATTTGCATATAAACATTTTCTTGGCAGTAAATTCATCAATTCATCCATACAATAATTGTTCATGTAGTTTCAAGGTTATTTTTGTGCTTTGTGAATGTGAACTTGATGAATTAAAGGTTATGGACACCTAGGAAATAAATTGAAATATAATTATTGTTCAAAAGTCATGCAGTAATTTGATTCAATAACGAAATCTACATGAACTGCTGTCCATTTATGTAAGTATCAATATTTTTATAAAGTGACCAAAAAAAATTAGGTTATGTATTTTACTTATCAAAAAATAACCCAAATTATACAAACAATATACATATTTCATATCGAAAAATTCAAAATCAACATAAAAGTTAATTAATTATACAATTCTAATACTCTTTTCAACATTTTCAATATAATTATCCAACTTAAAATTGTTCCGCGGGAATTTTAAAATTTGAATTTTATCAATGGCGTCATCAGTAGTACATACATATTAAAAAAAAATAAATAAATAAATAAATAACTACAGTTGAACACACAATGCCTACATGATCTCTACATCATAATTCATATCCTAAACATAAACAATTATCCATTTATCAAACAAATAATAAAATTTAATCAATCCAAACTCTCAAATTTTTCCATCCCCATTCCTACAATGTTTAACCTAACTTTTGCTGCGGCCGCTAACAATTTCACAATTCCTACTCTACTAAATCTACTATTTCCTCTTATAATACATAATTCTTCACGAAAAATGTCATCACGCATCCTAATTACCATATATTCATACATTTATTGTTGTAAAACCTCATCAAGAGCTTAACCTCAATCTTTTTCATTCCTCATTTTCCTTTGTTAAATTTTATCTACCAATTTTACATATCTATTTCCTTCTCAACAACAAATAAGTGTACTGCGCAGCTGTGAATCGTCCACATACACCATCAAACATTATATATATACATAAATACCAAAGTATATATGTACAAATAAAGTATATACATTACAAACTATGTATGTAAAACCTGCAAAGCCATTGCCATAGCATGCTACAACATGGTACAACACAATCTTGCAATAGAATATACATACAAACACACTTATATACATATATACATAGTATATATATACACAATACATAATGTATCGTTCAGGTCGTTCTGGTGTTCATTGTTAGTCTCTCTGTGAGTGCAAAATAAAATGAAAAGATCAAAGAAATAGAGAAAAAAAATTTAGAAAAATCGAAAAATTAATTAATTAAATTCAATTATATATATTTAAACTGTGATTATAACAATTAATAATGACTCTTGAATGTGTATGAATAATCAGAGATGAGGAAAAGAAGGTTCAGAATAGTCCAACAATGATTTAAAGTCAGATTATCAAAAAAAAAGAAAACAAAAATGCGTCCATTGAAAAAAAGGGACAAGGTTATGTCCTTGAATTTATTAAAAACAAAATGTCATCAATGCGATTGATTAATTTAATATTATCAAACGAAAATCAAATATATTTTGGTGTTTAAATCACCCAAAATGCCACACACACACACACACACAACGTGTCTTTGTCTTTCAATGTTAACAAACTGCTGTGAAACATAACCTCAAATTGAATTTCATAATTTGGTTATGTGCACTTGGACAATGATAAATATTGTTTAAACAAATATAAAATGCATGTTTGTTTAGTATTTTTATCATTTATTTTATCAAGAGTCTGATGAACAATGGAAGCACTTCGATTAGCTATTCAGTAAGTTTATATAAAATAATTAATTAACAATTAATTATTTTAATATTAAATAAAAAATTTAAATTGATGAAACTAAAGAGGAAAAAATGTTTAATAAATTAATAAAATAGATTTAATTAATGTTAATTTATATTTTATTGTTATGTTTTAGAGCGAGATTGGGGGAGAGGATGGTCAGTATGAGCTCAATGCTTGTTGAAACTGTTAGCATCAACTATGAAGACTTCAACGAGAGCTTTTTAACTTGTGGTACTTGTTTGTGTGTTTATGATGGTAGTGAACACACACCAAAGCTCCTACCATGTTCACATACAGTATGTAAATCATATAAAAAATTAAAAATTTAATAATTATTTAATTTGTTAATTGATTAATTAATTAATTAATTATAAAAACAGGTTTGTCTTCATTGTTTAACGAGAATTGCTGCATCACAAACACGAGAATCCGGCGCATTTCGATGTCCCATTTGTCGAGAGCTCATTACAATTCCACGCGGTGGTGTTTCAGCATTGCCACCAAGCTTTCTTGTTAATCAATTGCTTGATCTTATGTCACGTCAACGACGTGAAGTCATTCCAAAATGTTCTATTCATATAAATCAAGAGTTGCTATTTTGTGAAACGTGTGATACGGTTTTTTGCACTGTTTGTACTGGTGGTAATCATGCAGGAACATCACCTGGATGTACGGAGCATACAATTATTCCTTTTAGCATTGCTATTAAACGAATGTCTGAGATATTACTTTATAAAGCCAATGAATGTATTTCCAAGGTAATTATAACCTTTTATCAAACAATAATTATACAATTTAATCATTTTATATTTCCAAATTTTTTCCATTATCCTTTTTACAATGTTTAACCTAACTTTTTTTTCCGACTGCTACAATTTTACTATTTATACTTTATTAAATGTATTATTTCATCTTATTATACATAATTCTCTACGAAAAATGTCATCTCGCATACTAATTAACATGTAATTATACAATTATTGTTGTATAACCTCATTAAGAACTTAACCTCAATCTTTTTCATTCTTAATTTTATTTTAGTTTATAAATTGTTTTTTTTTGTTTGTAAATTATATCTACTGATTCTACAATATTTATATTATAATAGTTTATTATAAAATAATACAACAATTCCTTTTTATTAATTATTTATTCTTTAATTATCAAAATTAAAATTATAAATATTTATTTTTAGTTAACGCAAGCACAAGAATCAGTTGGTACAGAATTACGTCGTTTGGAAACGGCTATGGAACGATGTTTAAACGTAGTTGATACAGAATTTGCAGAATTAATAGCAAAAATTGAACGAAAACGTGATGAACTTCATTCAGCAGTGACTGCAGCAGCCAGAGATAAAAAGCGTGTTTTAGAAGAGCAACATGCGCTTATAGAAACTGAAAAAAATAAAGTTGAACGTGAATGTGAAGGTTTACAATATCAGGTAAATATTAAATAAATATATAAATAATATATTTTATTATTAAAAATATTTATTAGTATATTATTTCAATTTTCTGGAGGTTGAAGTCCGAAATATAACTCAAAGAATCGGAAGTCTAACAGATCAATTGGATGCTGCAGTGGCATTAAGTGAACCTCGAGAAAATGCTTTTATCACAGCTGAATTTAATCATAATAGTGCAATAGAAGACTTGGAAAAATCACTTCAGATACTTGGTAGAGTACGTTCAAGCACAACATTACCAGGTAATAATATTTAAATTATTTTCTAAATATTATTCAACAGAATTTAAATTAAATAAATAAATATAATTATTTATTTACAGGACTTTGTCGTGCTACACTTAAAGATGTGGCGATTGCCAAGTTAGAAACTACTGTGATAGTCGAGACTGTTGATTACCATGGACATCCCAAGAGTATTGGTGGTGATCCAATTGGTGTTGAACTCACTTTAGCTGATGCTCAATCAAATAATCAATTAATTGAAACACAAGTTGAAGATTTAGATAATGGAACTTATGAAATACGTTTTCGACCTCCCAATTCAGCTCGATATGCATTAAGATTGTCGGTTTTTGAAAGACCTATTAAAGATTATCCATTGTTTTTCAATGTTACGAAACATAATGAACCAGTTAAAGTTTATGGACAAAGAGGACATGCTATTGATGAATTTCATCAACCAGTTGCTGTCACTGTGGATGATAATTGTACAATTTATATTGTAGACACAGGAAATTCACGAATTAAGGCAAAATTTTGTTACATAACCTCAATTTTTAATTCATTTTTTTAATAAAATTATGTTCTTAACCTCAAAATATTTAAAAATTTAGGTTCTTGATTGCAATTTGGAGTTCCAGAGACATATAATTAATGAAGGATTAGAGGGACAGAGTTGTACTGGTATTGCTGTGTCTGAAATTGGACTTGTGATTGTAAATTGGAGAACACGAACAGTTACAGAAATGAACACACTTGGCGATACCATTCGTACATTTTCACACAATGCATTTCAAGTTAGTTGTTTGTATAAATTGTTTATTTAATTTATAAAATAATTTCTACATTTATATATATTTTATTTTCTTATCAATCATTATTATGAAATCAGGAACCCATTGATGTTGCGGTTGATCGAAGTTATGGACACGTTCTTGTGGCTGACAATGGACAAAGTTGTGTGTTTGTTTTTGATTCAGATGGAAAAATTCTTTTCCAAGTTGGCAAAAAGAGTATGTTTAAATTAATTAGTTCAGTGACTGTGGGTCCAGCTGGTGAAATATTAGTGGCTGATTCACGCATTCAAGTATTCTCAGCTAAAGGCGATTTTTCTGAGGAAATATGTGTCGAAGGAAAAGGTTTGAAAATTATTTATATATGGGGCATTGTATGCCAACTCATCTTACTAATGAACTTTGCATCTCCGATTTCGCTGAAACTTGGGCATTTTTTTCTACCCATCGAAATAGGGTGATTTTTTTCAAATTTTTTTATCGAGTCGTTCAAAAGATTAATTTTTCAAAATTTTTGGGGTTTTTAATGTTCAAATGGCCATAACTTGGCCACGAATTCTCCGATTTGAGTCTTTTTTTTTTCAAAATTTTTGTTTTTTAATGAACTTTCTGGAAAATTTATGCAAAAAATTATCAATGATGAATTTGATTTTTTTTTTTAATTTTAAAGTTAAAATGTGGATTTTGAGACTGTTTGTATCTTTCGATTTTTCTCAAAAAATTCTCAAAAATACTACTCCCTAAAATACAAATTTTATGCCTAGTTTCGTAATGGGATAATGATGGGTTATAACTTTTTTTGAATTTTTTAAATTAATTATTTTCGTTTTTTTTTTCGATTTTATTATTTTTTCTTAATTTATAGAGTATTTTATTTATTGTATACATATATACAATAAATAAATTAAAAAAACTAAATAAATTTTGAATTTTTTAATTTTGAAATTTTTGAATTTTTAAATTTTGAATTTTGAATAATAAATTTTTTGAATTTTTTAAATTAAT
>JAQQBS010001423.1:7561060-7584242 GCA_030347275.1 Microctonus aethiopoides
TTACATGTCATTTAAAATATGGAAAATAATTTGTTTAATGAGCGTAAATAATTGTAAATATTTGTAAATAAACTAATCATAATAGAGTTTATTATGTGCGACGATAAGAAATAAGTTTTATCTCCGTGTATAAAAAAAAAAAAAAAAATGAAAAGCAGAAAAATAACAAAAAATGAAATGGCAAAAAAATAATTTTTTTTTTTCTTGTTTTTAATTATTGACCAATGTAAATGCCGATTGTTTATTATTATTTTGTATTATTAAAAAGTCGAGTTTTGATTTAATTTGTTTGTTCACACTGCTGGCAGTGTTTGAAGGCTTTTTATATTTTAATTTGAGAAATAATAAAACAAACAAATGAGTAAATTATTTTTTTTCAAAATGAAAATTTATAGTATAAAAAAAAAGTTAGGTTATACGTGGTTATTTCTAGTAAAAAATTCGTAAAAAAATTGCATTTTTTTTTTCATTGCTGTTTTAATTATAATTGTGAATTTTAGGTTATGTATGTATTAAAGTAAAACAATTTTGTCCCCAAAGTGGCATATAAAAATAACGTACAGTAATTTTTGTATAGTGAATAAAATGTAATACAAGCGTATTGAAATGGAAATTTCAATAAATTTTACTTAATATTTAAATTGAGGCCTGAATGATAAAGATAAAATAGGGAATGCTAAAAGTAAATTTATGAATTTAACTGCAGCAACTTTGCGGTGTTGGATCCATTCCCGAGCTCTTTGTAATAAATACTCGAGTAAATTCTTCTGCACTTGTTGGATGAATACCAACGGTAGATTTAAGTATTGGGAATGTCAATTTACATTTAATGGCCGCTGAAAAACCTTGAATAACTTCGCCAGCGTGTGGTCCAATGAAGTGCATACCAACAATTCTTTCATCGGCATTATTCAAAGCAATTACTTTTACATAACAGTGACTCATATTTTTCTGTGGAATAAAAAATTCCGTTGGCTTGTAAAATGCATGATAAACCTCAATATTTTCTTTTCCATAATGAGTAATGGCATCTTCTTCACCCATGCCAACGCAGCCATATTCAAGTGGACTAAATACTGTTGTAGCAACATTTGTATAGTCCATTTGTTCAACTGAATTTCCAAATAATCGTCTTGCTAATAATTTACCAGCATGAATTGCCACTGGTGTTAATTCTGGTCTCTTCTACAAATTATAAAACACAATAATTAATATAATTGTGTAATAATAAACTAATCACGATGTTTTTCATGTTATACACAATATTTTGTTTAATATTTATACAAAAACCGCAAGTTTTTAAACATTTTTTGCAATTTAAAAAAAAAAATTGAGGTTATGTCGTTCATTTTGTTAAAAAAAATTAAAATTACATGAAAAAACTTGCAATTTTCATATAAATATTACAAATATAGATTGAAATTATTTATATAATTAATATAAACACACTGTGGATGATAATAATTGTTATAAATAACTTACATGAAGAACATCGCCAACAGCAAAAATATTGGATACATTAGTTTGTTCATTTTCCGCAAAAATTTTTTTATTTTCTTGCAAAATTTGAACTCCAGCATTCTCTGGTTTCAATTGAACAGTCAAAGCTTCTCTACCAATAGCAAATAAAATTGTATCATAAATATCCTGATGCATTTCGCCATTTTTATCAACCCAATGTACCATCAAACGACCATCATCTTGTTTTTTAACTGCTTTAGGCTTGGCTTGATAAATAAAATGAACTCCACGTTGTTCCATTTCCTCAGCAACAAGATTAGCCATTTGTTGATCAAAACCACGAAGAACAATTGATCTAACCATAATTGTTGCATCATAACCTAAACCATTTAAAAATCCAGCACATTCTAAACCAATATATCCAGCGCCAACAATTAAAGTTTTGCCTGGAGCATGATCAAGACTAAATATATCATCGCTAGTTATTCCATACTCCAAAGCACCAGGTATATCTGGATACCTTGGACGACCACCAACAGCAATTATAATTTTATCAGCAGTTACAACTTTCTCATCACCATTTTTCATAACTCCTACCACTGTATGATTGTCCTTGAAGTATCCATTGCCATTTATATAATCAACATTTTTATTTCTCAATTCAACACGAGTTACCCAATTAACTGATTTAATATGATTTTGTACAGCATTTTTAAGTGAATCCCAATCATTTATTATTGATTTTGGTTCACCAGGTATTTGCCAACCAAATGCTGCAGCTTCATGAATAGCTTCGCCTAAAAGTGCTGCTTGATGCATTAATTTTTTTGGTATACAACCAACATTTACACATGTACCACCAAGACCCCATTTACTTCCTCTTGGTGATGGTGTTACATAATCAAAGACAGCAACTTTTGCTCCAAGCTCAACAGCTTCTTTTGCTGCTGCAAGACCACCAGATCCACCTCCAATAACCACCAAGTCATATTGATACTTAGTACTATCTGAAAAAGCAAAAAAAATGTCACTAGATTAAAAAAAAAAAAAATTTTTTATTATTAATTGTAAAAAAAAACAACAATTTATTTTAAACTTACTAGAAAAATATGAAACTAATGTTTTCATATTATTATTTATCATAGAATTGCGTTTTATACATGACAATGCAGATAATTTTACTTGATAATTTGGAAATATTGTTAGGCGCGAAAAAAGTTTGGAAGACGCCATTTTGTTTTTGTTTAACGAATTTTTTTAACTCTATTTTAATTATGACTACACTATTTATTTATTGGGATACATGAAGATGTCCTAGTTGATTTATTCTGTGATGATATTATATTATGAGATTGGATATAATTGAAAAAAAAAAATAGAAAAAAAAAATTGCACGTGATAGTTGGGCACTTGAGTACGGCCCTGCATGTATGTTAATATAAAAGACAAGTCGAAACAGGTTTCAAAGCTATTTCCCGAGAGTTATCGTGGCGTTAATTGTATTAATATTAATTAATACTTGATTAAAAGAATGCGTTCAATATTAATTACCGGGTGTAATCGAGGACTTGGTTTGGGGTTAGTTAAACATCTCACGCAATTGCCAAATCCGCCCGAAAATATTTTTGCTACTTGTCGTGACGTGTCTAAAGCCAAGGTAAACTAATTTTATTATTATCTATACAAGATTAACATGTTAGTATATAAAAATATTTAGTAACTATATAATATAATGATTTATTCATGTTTTAATTTATATATATTCGTGAATTAATTTGGAGGTTATGTTGAATATTTTACTTACCAATCGGAGCCATTTTGTTGTGATTTTTTAAGGGGTTTTATAATGCAATGAGCAATATAATGCGTTGTTTACGGTTGATATTTGTTGAATAGATAACTATGATGATGAGTTGACACAAATCAGTGATATTTTTTTGATGATTTATCTTTGCTTGGCAAATGGTCACAGGCAAGTGGTAACATTGGCTAAGGCACCGCCATCTATATTGTTTTTTTCCAATGCATTTTTTTGAATGAATTTTATTTATAAAAATTCAATTACATTTAATTGCGGTTGGAATATAAAAAAATAATAACAATTTATTGTATTTACTGGAGATGATGAAGGATAAGGTTATGATGATGACTCAGAAATAATTGTCTAGGAAAAAAAAAAAAATATAATTATCTAAATGGATTACATCATTCATGATTACATATTTTAATGCAATACTTGTTTTTTTTTTTATAATAAAAAACACATACAATAAACAAATGACTCAATAGATTGATTTATTTATGAATTATTTAAGTTAAGCATAATTACTTTTTATTTCAATAAATTGTATCACGTGATAATATTTAATTATTTATTATTTAATTTCAGGATCTTCAAGAAATTTCTCATAAATCAAATAATGTTCATATCATTGAAATAGGTAAGATTATTTATAAAATATAATCCCAAATATATTTTATAACCTCAAAAGTTAATTAATTAAAACATGAAAATTCAATTTTGAGGTTAAGTTGCGAATTTTTAATATAAAATAATTTTTATTACAAAATAACAATTTGTTTTGATATTATTTATGTATTTATATATTGTTTAAATATAGATTTGACGGATTTTAATAGTTATGACAGAGTTGTGAATGAAGTTGGTGCAAAAGTTGGCAATGAAGGTCTAAATGTGTTGTTTAATAATGCTGGAATAGCAACAAAATTCATGAGAATTGGAATGGTAAAAATGGAACAATTAACAGAGACTTATCTCGTTAATACAGTTGTACCAATAATGTTTACCAAAGTAATATATACATTTGTTTATAACAAATAAATTAAAAATCAAAATTGTAAATTAAAATAATAAATTAATAAAAATTTTAAATATCCAACAGGCATTTTTGCCATTACTAAAAAAAGCTTCAGATGGCAAACAAGGAATGGGAATTCATCGTGCAGCAGTGATAAACATGTCATCTATCATTGGAAGTATAGCAAAAAATACAATGGGTGGATTTTATCCATATGCTTGCAGTAAATCAGCTTTAAATGCTGCGACAAAATCAATGAGCATTGATTTGGAAGAAGATGGAATATTGGTAGCTTGTATGCATCCTGGATGGGTAAAAACAGACATGGGTGGCACAAATGCACCTTTAGATATTGATAAAAGTGTCGGTGACATGATTAAAACTTTGCAAACACTGACAGAAAAACAAAATGGAAGTTTTCTTCAACATGATGGAAAAATTTTGCCTTGGTAAATTTTTTTTATACTTGAATATCAATATAATTTGTCACAAAATATATGTATGTAATGTAAGAATACAATTATTCATTGTTTTGATTAAAAATAAAAGTTTTATTTCATCGTTATGTCGTTTTGGAAAGTTTATTTGATTGTCAACATAACCTATAAACTTATTTTAAATGAATATCAATTATATTTCATTTTAATGATGATTATTATAATAATAAAGTCCCACGAAATGGCGGATTACATATGTACATGATAATTATAATTGTTATTTCTAATACAAAGAAAATTTCATTAATTATATTATTATAAATTTCTAAAAAATTTTTTTCCCCATGAATATTCAATGTAAAAGTTTTTGGTGATAATTTAAAAACCAAATTGTTGTATGACATGACAATTATTCATTGTTTGTTATTAATAATAAGAATTTAATCATGATATTAATTCTATATTTAAAAATAAAAACGTTTTCTATGTTATAAATTAATTTTGCTGAAATTAAATTCAGCAGTAATGTTATTTCAATCAGTCTTGAGTACTTTCGGTGTGGGCTCACTGTTTTGAGAATTTGAATCTTCAGAAAATCCTAAATGCGTTGAAAAATCTGTTAAACCTTGAGAATCGCTGACAGTTGAAAAACCTGAATGAAAAAATAAAATATCAAGACAAAAAAAAAAAAAAAAAAGGTTAAAATAAAATAAAATAATTAAACCAAAATTAATTTTACATGTATTTGAATCTTCTGTAAGACCAAAATTTGAATTTGATGAATCAACTCCAGTCTTTCTTGGTAATCCATTCTCTTTATCCACTGTAGATTTTGTTAATTTTTTCTTCTGTTCAAGTGTAGATATAGGAACCCATTTATATATTTTCATCGTTGTTTCACCAATTGTTACCCATTTTTTCTCCCTATTAAACAAATAAATAGATAAATAACATTAATACACAGATGAATAAATAAATAAATAGATAAATATTAAATGGAAAATAATATTACCAATGTCGAACTTTGTCAACAACTTGCATAACTCTTTTAATGTCATCTTTGGCGCGGCTTCGAGTCTCTGCCCGAACAGACCGTGACATCATGATATTTTCTGTATTATAATTCAATTAAAAACACTAATTAACTTGGCGCTATTGATTGTTTTACTTTAGAAAATTTGAGATCATAATTCGTAAACCTAAGAACGGTAACAACCAACTTAACCTAAAAATGTTTTCAGTACACACAATATTCATAAATGATGTAAATATATTACATGCAAATTGTAGGTTATGTCGCTTGGTTATATGCCGCCATTTTGAACAATTTTTCTTCACATTTATATATCTATACATATGTTTCTGAAAAAAAAATTTGTCGGTAAATTAAAGTTGAAATAAAAAAATAAAGTTTCTAATTAATTTATAAACTAAAATCTATGTTTAATTATAATTATCTTGTTAGAATATAAAATACTTTTGATTAATTTATATTTCAACTCTAATTTTAATAGTAAAAATTGTATTGATAGTCGGTAAAGTAGATTTATGTAATTTTTGTTGAGGTTAGGAATTATTTTTTAATAACATTTTTAGTGTATTAAAATATATTAAATGATTGTTGGATGAAATAAATATGTAACAAAAATTCTCGTTTTTTTTTTTCAATTATTAATTTATTATTTCGTGTGCAATCTACTTCAATGGAATAAAACGCGAAGAATGAGTGGCACCAATACCCGGTCTTCCGTGTTTTACAGGTTTATATGTTACAGAAAATTCTCCAAGATAATGTCCAATCATTTCAGGCTTGATTTCAACCTGGTTGAAAGTTTTTCCATTGTATACACCCACGATAGATCCAACCATTTCAGGAACAATGATCATATTACGTAAATGAGTTTTGACTATTTCAGGTTTCTCATTTGGTGGTGCTTCTTTCTTTGCCTTGCGTAATTTTTTCACTAATGCCATGGGTTTTCTCTTCAATCCACGAGAGAATCGTCTACGTGCACGAGCACGCATCAATTGCATCAATTGTTCACTGTAAAATAAAAATTCACATTTTTAGGTTATGAAAATAATTTTACAATTTTTCTAAAAATTTCAAAATATATTAAATAAATAAATAAATAGATAAATAAATGAATATATTTATAATATTTATAGTTATTTTCACAGCTGACAATGATTGACGTTTACAAATCATGATAAAAAAAAATTTAACAATGTTAAATTGAACTTTGATAAAATTCTCAAAATTTTCGTTATGAATTTTATTAATAATTTTATTAGATTTGATTTGTTTAAATGATAGATAGATAGATTAGGTTAATTAAAATGAAATATTAAATTGAATGATAGATAAAAGTTGCAAATATATGTGTGTTTATCTATGTGAAAATTAATTTTGAGGTTAAGGCTTTGTTACATCAGGATGTCAGATCTTACTTGGGCATATCCAGGAGTTGATCCAAGTCTACCCCACAGTAGGTAAACTTCCTGAAGGTCCTCTTCTTCTTCAATGTTTCATCAACCTATAAAACAAATAAATATTATTATTTATAACAACAATTGTTTTCATAATACAAATTGTCCCATGCAAAAAGTTGCATGAAATATTCAGACATAAATAATACAAAATTTATACACTAAAATATCGTAATAATTAAAATCTTGTATAAATATAATTTTGTAATCAATGATTGTTGTTAAAATTATGGATTATTTATTGAAAATTTAATATTTTACCTCAGCCATTGTAGTTTGGTGATTGTACCGAACAGAAAGAAAGATGGCAGCGACGAATATGCAATGAGAAAAGAACACAATTTTTTTCTCCCTCTCTGTCTTTATAATCGCTATAGTTTATGCATAGATTCCATTTTAACGCGCGAGATTTGAATTTAAAATTCAAAAATATCCACTTTTATTAACCTCAATATAACATTTCTAAAATTTCTAAAAACAATCACTAAAATTAAATTAAAAACAACAAAAATTAATTTCAATCATAAAGAATATTGTTATTAATTGAAATAAATTGTAAAAATAACTATATTAATTTCATCAGCCATTTTTAATGCTCTAGTTCTAACAGCCACCGCCAGAGGGATCCAACAACGCTTTCTGTAAAGTCGCCATTTTTAAATATATATATATATATATAGTGCTCTGTATTATTAAATTAATTTATTAATTTCTGACTTGAATTTCATAGATTAATTGCAATAAAAAACGACAAGTATATAATAAAATATATAACAAGTAATAACAATAAACAAAATTCAAATTCAAAGAGAAAAAAAAACTGTTGAAGAAACTTGAATTAATCTATGAATTAAATTAAAATAATTCCAATGAATTGTAACGGAGATGCCAATATTAATGATGATTCCGTGATTTGTTTGGACACAAGTCAGGAATGTATAACAATTAACAATGATGTTGATGATAAGGAGATGAGTTCTGTGAATCAAATTCTTTATGATAAAACATTATCACCTGGTGCTGCTCCAGATGGATTTATAATTTTGGACGAGTCAATTGAACAAAATGACGATGATAATAATGATACATTGGAAACAGATTTACCAATGTTTAAGGTTACCTTCAAGGATAAAAGTATCTTTAGGTAAAATTATTTAATATTATTCATCGTATTTTTATATTTAGATTAATTTTAATCATTAATTTTGTATATTTATTTTATTTATGAAGCTATAACGCGGCCATTTTTATTTTTTTGTTGGTTATTGGAGGTTATGTTGTTTCGTTTTATTAAAAAAAAGAACAAAAAAACACAAAATGATATGAAAAATATCAAAATTCTCTTGCATATGTTGAGAAAAACTATTAATTAATCAATTATTTATAATAAATGGTCGAAAAATTGTGATATTATCTGTAAATGATTGTTTTGTGCAGCCATTTTTGATAGACTTTTTTATTTATTTTTTGATGTTGATTTAATTTGGTTTTTTGTAGGAAATATCAGAGAGAAGTGAAAGATTTCTTTCAGCAACTTGTGGTGGTTGATTCAATTGATGATAATTCGAATGGCTCTGAAATAGTTTTGAAAATTTGGGGTAAATCAAAATCAGATTCGAGAAAAAATGTCTGCGACAAAGCAGAAAATCGAGATAATATCCTGTTTACAATTGATAATACACCTGGGGGACAGGACAGTTTGAATATTCCAACTTATGGGACGGTAAAAAAAAAAGAAACAAATGTTTATTATTTGTTTTTTGTTTCGTATTAATAAAATAATTTTGTTTTGTATTGTAGAAATTTGATAAAGTTTTAGAAAAATCTCGCAACGAAAATGAGATAAAAAACGACAACGCTTGTCCAAAAATATGTTGCTTCAATTGTTTGGGTGATCATAATTTACGTGACTGTAATGTGCCACGAAATCAATTGGAAATAAATAAAAATCGTAAAGAATTCACAGTAAAAACAGGTCCACGTAATATGAGATATCATGTCGAGGATCAGAAATTTAAACCGGGTGTACTTAGTGCAGAATTAAGAAAAGCACTTGGTCTTGCTGATAATGAGCTTCCAAGACACATATTCAAGTAAAAAAGAACATTATTGATTGATAAGTAAAGTGTTTTGATGAAATACATGCACGAAATTGTCATATAATTTCATTTTTTAAATCAAATTTAAAACATAACCTCACTTTTTCGAACAAACATAAAAATTTTTGTATTATAACCTCAAAAAATTGCCAATTTCGTGCAAAGTATTAACAAAAATATTATTGCAACATGAAATTAATGTGTGGTTATTTGTTATTATTGCACAATATAAACAAATGAATTTGTTTATATACGTGAATTATTAATTTTTGGAAATTTTAGAATGAGATTAATTGGCTATCCACCAGGTTGGTTAGAAGAAGCAAAACTCGAGCACTCTGGACTTAATTTATATAATTCTGAGGGAAATAGAGAATTAGATCCCGCTGAGGAAGCAGGTGAAATATTCATACCGGAGAATAATGTAAAATACGATATCAAAAAGCTTCACGATTTTCCTGGTTTCAATATACCGGCACCACCTGATACTCACGATGTAAGAAAACGACATAATGATACGTCGTCATTAGAGGACGTCATAATAAAATTAAATCCATGGCCATATAAGTGCCATTTAATGCGAAAAAAAATTAAAAAAATCAAACAAACAAACAAAAAACAACGAATATTATTTTTGTACGTGTCTCATTGGTGGATAATAGGCTTTCTGGAGCACGGACCAGCAGTTATTCCATAGTAAGGAGACAATGCTGAAGATGCTGAGCAGCCGAAGGACAGACGAGGGATACAAGAGGAAAAAGCTCAAAGTTAATATTGGCCAATCGAGTCCCAATGATGTCGTGGAACCTATAGAAATGGATGTAGAATGCTCAAACGGTAATAAATAACCTAAATAAATAATTAACAATATTAAACATAATATTTTTTTCAATATTTCTACAAAAATTCAAACTTTTTCCGTGTTATTTGAGGTTATAACACGGCCATTTTGTTTTTTCTGCTTGTTATTAGAGGTTATGTCGTTTCTTTTAATTAAAAAAAAACTTTTTTCGTTATTTGAGGTTATAATACGGCCATTTTTGTTTTTCTTGCTGGTTATTAGAGGTTATGTCGTTACCTTTTATTGAAAAAAACTGAAAATGACATGAAAAAAATCAAAATTTTCGTGCAGATATCGAGAAAAATTATTAATTAATCATTTATTTATAACAGATGAGGGAAAAGTTGAGTTATTGTCTGTAAATGGTAGCTTTGTCCAACCATTACCGATAAATTCAGTTACATTGCCTCCAGGATGTGATGGAATTGATACACCAAAATCAATTACGGTATAATTATTCATTTTTATTCACTTTTATATTAACAAACAAAGTCATAGATGTTTATTTAATAATTCTTTATTATTTATTCAGGTTGATTGTAATGATATTTCATCCCGTGCGTATTCTCCATCACTATCTGACTTGGAGAGCAAAAAAAAATTGCTATTAGCTGCATTAGATGATTCAAATTTACAATCAAATCCTGGCACACCAATAAAACCAACGCCACAACAGCTAAATTTTGATACTCCTAAATCATCAAGTATTATTACGTCACAATCAACTCCATTATCAAGCTCCAGTGTTGAGAACACACCAAAACGTGGATCAGTAAAGTCTATTGAGCTTGGAACACCAATTCTCCAATCTTCATCATTATATACAAAATTACCGTGCAGTGAAAAGTTTTCAAAAGATATTTGTGACGTTATTAATTTTGAAAATTTACCAGGCGCTACAGGAAGTTATGAAAAAATCAGTGGAATTTTGAATAAAGTTCGTGATGTTATAAATAAAGATAATGAAAATTAATTCAATCATTTTAATACTTCAAATAAAAGTTCTTGAACAAAATTATTGACTAGAGTTGAACAAACTCTTTTGTGTATATAAAGAAAAAATTGTATAAAAAATATGAATTTTTGATGAATTTCAAATTTCAATACATTAATTTGTCACACAGTACAACAATTACCGACTTTTATGCATAATAAGAAGATAGAAATTCAATTACTATCGTATTCCAATGTATTTCAGAACAAAAATAAATTTAAAACGTATATTTTGTTGTTTTGAATTTTTCCTAACCTCAAAAATTTAACGATAATGTATTCTGATTAATCCAGAGGTATTTTATTATTTTAAAATTTTGTTTTTACAAATAAATTATCTACGTATATCAATACATATATAATTCCCTTAAATTTCCCCGTTTTTTTTTATATATTTACGTATATAAATACAATACATATTCGATAAAAGATAGGTTATACATTATAATTATATTAAATAAATGAAAATATATTTCTATAACAATATATTAAATTTTTTTAACTGCATTCTATGTACGACCAATATTTCACATTCACATTAATGTGTTTTATTATTTAATTAAACTCTTTCAGAGCTTTAAATTGATTAAATACGTTATCAAAACATAAATTAAATATGTAATATTTAGAAATATCCCATGAAAAAAATTAATAGTAGCTAATATTTAATATACTTGTGCGGAAATACACATTTAATATGCTATTCATATACGTATATTCATTGTTTATATATCAATTGATAATATTAATAACAATACCTTAAAAAAAAAAATTTTTTTTTTTTGCAAAAATTAATTTCAATGTCAAATTGTAAATTAATTTCTATGGATATTATTTAAGAGCACATAGGTATTGTAGTGTTACTTTGATGAATTTATCAATCAAATGATGGTGGTGGAGGAGGTGGATCATCATTTGGACCCTTTAAACAAAAAATTTATATTAAATAATGTAAAACATCCGCCATCTTTTCCAAGCGGATAACCTCAAAAAAAAAGGTCAATATTCAAATGTTCAAGACCTTTTTTTTTATTTATTATTAACTTTCTCTATAAAAGTCACTTTTTATAACGGCAAATTGCGAATTTCTCTAACCAACATTTAGAGGTTATGTTGTATATAAAATTTCAAAACAAAATTGAATTATAATGCTTACAATGGAATTATTTCGAGGTGTTTTTACATCATTGCCACCAGAGCCTTGTCGTAATGAATTTGGACGGAATAAATACAAAATTGCCATTGCAACAAATGCAAGACCAATAAATAAATAATCCGGTATGGATTCATTGCTTTCTGGTCCCGGAACTACAACATGAAAAACAAAAAAAATAATTATTTAATCTTTTTTTTTTTTTAAAGGAAATAAACATTAAAACTATAAATAAATATTATCACTGATAATATACATACGTCGCATCAAAGAGAGGCATTCATTATCGGTGCAATAAGCCTGTGTTTGGCGTAGCTGAAATAGTGCATAAAAAAATATTATCAAATAATAAAATTTATTTTCACCATTGTCAGCACATTCAAAAAAGCATTTATCAGCAAAATAACTTAATATCCTTGGCTTACTGACTGATTTAGTGTTATAAACAAACAAAAACATATTACAAACCCAGATAAATTATTTGTAAATGTATCAAAAAATAATTAATCAGAAAAAAAAAATTTTTTCTTCATATAACCTCAAAATTGATTGCATAAAAATACAAAAATTAATATAAAGACAATCTTTATAATAAACAAATGAAATAAATAAATAAATACATCATCCATATATGTACATACAGAAGTTTATATATGTATAAACAAATCATTTGTTTAAACATGATAAATTATATAAAAAAAAAAAAATCTTACCAAAGATAAAAGACGTTGCACTGTTTGATAATTAAAAATGCATTCACAAGCATCAAATCCACCTTCGTCACTCATATTGTTTCAATATAAATATATATTCCAAACAAAATATAATAAACAATCTCGAAACCTGAAACACAAACAAAATATATTAATAAACAATTCAGATATAAATAAAATAATCTTCAAAATGGCAAAAAAAAAAGTAACCAAAAAAAATGACAAAAAATCTGTTACTAAAACTCTAATATTATAATTAATATATAAATATAAACAAATATATATATCCCTATGTATTTGTGCACATATGTGACATCAATAAATGCATAAATAAATACATATATCAATAAATATATAATAAAATCAGCTAGAAAATGATCAAGATGGATACAAAAATGTAATTATTGATATAAAACCAATATAAATTTGCAAAAAACATAAACAAATATATTATTTATTTAGTTAATGATATATATATGCTATGTACACTTGTGTATTGTTAATTTAAACTGATGATGTGTCCTTTTACAATATTTTTTGTACTGTTTTGCAGCCACCAGAAGTTTCAATATATTTTTTCTTTGGCACTGTTGGATATTAATGGAGACGGGGACGGAGGTGTAATAATCGTGTAATGTACATTGTACAATTGTCCATAATGACAGTACACACCCTCACACATATATAAAATGTACATATGTACAAGTATGTACAAATATATATAAAAAATTTGCAATGAGAGAGAAGGCGCGCGGTGGATAGTGAGGATTGGCTCGATATAAGCCAATCACATTCAACATGGCGGTCGCGCAAAATCACGCGGCAAAGTCAAATCTATTTGAATATATAATTCACATTTTTATACAATTTTAATTGTTATTAATTAATATATGTATAAACATTTCAATTATTTATATATAATAAAGATAATATTTAATATTTAGTAACGTAAATTAGTATAATTTGATATAAATAATTATAAATGTATCAAGAAAAATTTTTAGTGATGAAAAATTTTTTTTGTTAATTTTTGGATAATTTTTATAATTATTAATTAATGTGTGGTTGACTATATGATATAAAATTAATTATATAGTTGATTATATAATATAAAATAATAAGAATGATTTATTTTTATGTATTATAATAATTTTATGAAAAGTTTTAAAAATCATGTGTTTAACCTCAAAATATTGAAATTCATATCCAACAAAAAAAAATGATGAATTATTATGAAAATTGATTATATTAATGAATAATATTAATATAAAATAATCTTTTGAACCTCAAATGGTATTTTTCCTTATATATATTAGTTCTGGCGCATGCACTATGTGACTCTAGCTGGTATAAAATCTACAACTTTGCACCGAAGTTGTCATTTAGTCAGTCGTCGTTGAAACCGTCACTTACATACAAGAATAAAACAAACAATATTCTCATAACAATACAATTAAATTCAATAAATAAATTCCAACAATCATTAAACAATTTCCTCAATCATAACCTCAAAATATCTACAATTCTACAACATAAAATTTCAAAATAAAAAAAAAACTAAAAATTAATAATAATATTACTATAAACAAAATAACAAAGTATCGCATTATTTAAACAATGTAACAATTGATAACAATTCTCCAATAACAATAATAAAATAAATATAATAAATCATTTTAAAAATCCAGTGCAGAAATTAATTAAATGAAAAATTAAATATTATCAACGGAATGGGTTTAACCGACACAAGTTTTGAGTTACTTTTAACGCTTTGGCGAATTTGGATTGAATCTTTTAAAGCTCAATTAATCGTACATTGTTTCATTATTCCTTTACATCATCAATCCATCATCAATTCATCAAATAATTACTGATTAAATCATCAATTATCAATTTAGGTTAGTATAAAAATCCATTCAAACTTACAAATAAATAAATAAATAAATAACTAAATAACTAAATAAACAAATGAAACTTATCCCTAATTATTTACATAATAAACAATATTATAACAACAATACCCAAACACACACACATATATATAAATAATAATGAAATAAATAAATAAATAAATAAATAGAAAAATACAATTAAAATATTAAAAATATTTTTTTTTATATTATTTTACTAAACAAATAATAATATATCTATGTTTTATAAAATATTGAATATATATCTATAGAATTAATATAAATAAAAAAGAAATAATGCGATTGATATGAGAGTTATTTGAAATCAAGCAGAATATAATCGTGCGTGTGACAGAAAATCTCTTGTTCGAGTGATCTCTGTTGTCATATTGGAATCGCCTTTGAAATTATTTGCATATAAATATATATGTGTGTGGGTGTGTGAGCGTACAATGAGCTCGTTATATTACTCGAGGGTTGATGTGTACTGAAGGGCTATCGATAACTTGTCGTCACTGAATTACGCGACAGAATAATTTGCTTTCAACAAATATATCAATGAAATATATATTGTTTTTTTTTTTTATTATTTATCTCCCTTCTCTCGACATTTGTTTATTTATATATTAGGGTGATTCAAAGTTTCGTTTATTAGGTGTGTGTAAAAACAAATCCCCGATAATATGTGCAGTTAATTTTGATTTTAAAATTGTATTTCAATTTTTTATTTTTTATAAAATATCATGAGAAAATTGTTTTTATATGTTTTGATTATTGTAACTTGTAAATTATCAATTGCACAAAAAATCGCAAGACATGTTTTTTATAGAGAATTGAACGCTCTACAAAAAAGGTCTCTTGTTGTTTTTTGATTAGTCTACTTGTTTGGAAGTTATTCAATGTCAAAGTTCAATTTTTCGTAAATTCGGTTGATTTTTGTATATTAGACTAGAATTGTTTGTTTTATTCACAAAATACGTATTGAATTTCACTTCTAACGTATATTTCACTTTCGATAAATGTTAAACAATAGTATTTTCAGCTAATAAAACAAATAGAACGTTTCCAAAATATTTTTAAAATTGTTACTAGAATTTTGGGCTCCAAAAAAAAAATTTTTTTTTTTTTTGAATCACCCTATTATGTATATAAATAATTAATTAATGTCATTAAAGCATTAATTGATGATTAATAACAATAGAAATCCTGAAAAAAAATTTTAATTAAACAAAAATCTTGAAAAAAAAAAAATTAAAATTTATATTAATTAATTAATTTTTTTTTTATTGTTATTTAATAAATTTACTTACTATTATACTTTATATTGATTAATAATATGTATATAAATGATTAATTAACGTCATCAAAGCATTAATTAATAATTAATATCAATAGAAATCCTAAAAAAAAAAATTGAAATTAAATCAAGAAAAAAAAAAAGATTTTTATTAATTTATTATTTTTTTTATTGTTATTTATTGAATCTACTTACTATTATAGTTTATATTGAATAAAAATATGCAGAATATGCATATAAATAATTAATTAATGTCCTTAAAGCATTAATTAATAATAAATATCAATAGAAATCTTAAAAAAAAAAATTGAAATTAAATCAAAATCTGGAAAAAAAAAAGATTTATATTAATTTATTATATTTTTTATTGTTATTTATTGAATCTACTTACTATTATAGTTTATATTGATTAAGAATATGCAGAATATGCATATAAATAATTAATTAGTATCAATAGAAATCTTAAAAAAAAAAAAAATTGAAATTAAATCAAAATCTGGAAAAAAAAAAGATTTATATTAATTAATTATTTTTTTTACTGTTATTTATCAAATTTACTTACTATTATGGTTTATATTGATTAAGGAACTTATTGAAAAATGATGTCGAGGGTGTCAAAACCAACGACACCAACCCTTTCGGCAACTGGTGAATTTACTGAGGGACGTGAAACTTGGTCTGGTAAAGTTGATTTTCTTCTCTCAGTCATTGGCTTTGCTGTTGATCTCGCTAATGTCTGGCGATTTCCGTATCTTTGTTATAAAAATGGTGGTGGTGAGTAAACCTATCAACTTATTCCTATCTCATTCTAAACAATAAAAAAAAAGAAAAAAAATCATTAAATGAATTAATAAACACTTTTAAAATACTAATTTAAAATTATTTTACAATATTTAAATTCATTCAACATAAACATTAAATAATTTATATAATATATAATTTTAATAGAGTAATTACACGTCGTAGCAATGCTCTCAATTAACCAGAAGAGTAATAAGTTTTTAATTAAACTCTGCTGATTGTCATTTAGCAACTAACAAAAAAAAATTGAATTTTAACTAAAAAAAAAAATTTTTCATTTCAAGACATAAAATTAATAAAATAAAAAAAATCCTTATATAAATAAATATCCAACAATAACTTACAATATATTAAATTAATTAAACATCACTCTAGATTTTTTTCCATCAATTTTATCATCCATATAATAAATCCAAAGAAATCCTCTTAAAAATTCATTTTTTCCTTTTTTTTTTCTATATTTTCTACAACCACATTCAAAAATTCTCATTAATGCAATGTCGAGTGCAGAATATGAATATATACATAACAAACGTGTACATAATATTTTACATATGTACAAGAGAATAACGTTGGTGACACAAAAGAAATTCTCTTTCAATATCATTATAATTGCTCTTTCTTTTTTTTTTTCCAATCTTTCACCTGCTTCATCACTTTATCAAGGTATATTACATCCATATATATATACTTATAT
Organism: Microctonus aethiopoides; assembly: GCA_030347275.1. NCBI lineage: Eukaryota > Metazoa > Arthropoda > Insecta > Hymenoptera > Braconidae > Microctonus > Microctonus aethiopoides. The sequence goes on from JAQQBS010001423.1 coordinate 7,578,772, forward strand.
ACATATACATGTATATATATGTACCATCCATCAGGAATATGATTAGGTACATACTGAAAGTAGCGACATGGCACGAGCTCTTCCTCAAAAGCGAATGTTAATAAAATTAAAATCTCATTCTCTACTTTGGTTGCCACTGGAGTACTTGAACAACTATACATAATACATATATACTTCAAATACATAGAAGTGCAAGTATATATATACATATATAGATATAAAATATATATATACATTTATTGCGAGGACAAGATCGGTCGTTAATTGACGAATCAAATTACTTTCAGCTAATTGTATAATGTAAACTATTTGGGACACCTTTGAGCATGGACATGTGTTTAAATATATATATAAAAGCTTCTGAATACATAGTACATGTATATATCCCTGCAAAAATAATTATTATTATATTAAATATTAATTTAAGTTCATATATGAATATACATAACCTCTTTATCAGCCGCCATTTCGTGAACGCGAATTGTCGCTTTGAATATTTGGAGGTTATACAGTACTTTTATAAAACCTCCTGAATACATAGAATATGTACATATCCCTGCAAAAATAATTATTATTATATTAAATATTAATTCAAGTTCATATACAAATATATACATAACCTCTATTATCTGCCGCCATTTCGTGAACGAATTGTCACTCTGAATATTTGGAGGTTATACAGTAACTTTTATATATATTTTTCTCCTTAGTGTTGTACATATATGTCTGCGTAAGTCTATATACTAGACTTATACTCATCTATTTATCTATTTATCTATTTATCTATATGAAAGTCTGAAAAAGAGAAAAAAAAAATATGAAATAAAAGTAAAAATGGCAGAACGAAGTTGGACGATGAGAAATAAGCTGCAAGTAAATGAAGAACGATATAGAATAAAGCTAACCTGTTGATCCCCTCGAATCCTGTGCCATTATCCCCTGACTTTGAGTACTATAGTACCTACTTGAGCTGAAGAAAATAGTCCAATGTCTTTTCGTGCACTTCTAGCAAGTGCTTTTTTTTTTTTCCCCCTTCAATTTTTATTATTTCATATAATCCGATGAGGTATTTATTTTTTTTTTCCTGTATATATGGTAACTTGTACAATTGATATAGGATTATATTTTTATTTTTTCTTTTTTAGATAATATTTTATATTGAATCGATCCAATTCCAAATGCATCGAACGAGATAAATTGAAATGAACAAGTCAAATATATATATATATATGTAATCTAGGAATAGATTGTCTATAGATGAGCTTTGATGATGTCAGGCTTTATATTGAAAAGCCAAATGGTATTATCAAAGTAAAGTTGAAAGCATTGTGTTGAGATCGTCTGTTATATTTGTATAAATTGTCCATATAAAATGGTATAAATATATATGTATATATGTATACACTGGACATATACATGTATATGTACATATGTGATGATGGATTAGGAGCTTGATGGCATGAGAGAAATATACGGCGAGAGGGAAAAATAAAAGTGTGACAGGAGCATAAGTTGTCGACAACAAAAGTGGTGCACTTTAAATTCCCCAAGTCGTATAAAGCCATTTTTTTTTTTTTTCATTTTTTTACTTTCCCTTTTGCCATTTCCGTTTTTTTTTTCTTTTCACTGTCGAATGAACTCCCTTTTAACTCTCTGTACGGCAATTACTCTTTCAGCAATTGAGTTTATTAAAAAGAAATGTGAAGAATCATTGAACTGAAAAATTTGAGGTTATGAAATATGAAAATGACAAAATGATTTGAAATAAATTGTCATATTAATTCATGTGATGATTAATATGAATGAATATTATGTAAAAATAAGTCACAGGTATATTTAATGTGTAATAATTATGTTTAATTTGATTTTAAGGTGCATTTTTAGTTCCATATTGTATTATGCTTGTGGTGGGGGGAATTCCCTTATTTTATATGGAACTTGCTCTAGGCCAATTTAACCGAAAAGGAGCAATTACTTGCTGGGGACGTTTAGTTCCACTTCTTAAAGGTAAAAAAATCATTTTCAACATTTAAATACATACATATAAATATTTAAAATTCAATATTACAAAATATTTGAGGTTATACACACATTATTCATATCATTTGTTTCATTTCACAACATTTATTTAAAAAAAAACATATATGAAATATAAATAGACTTGTATGACTAAATAGCTTTAATTAATTTATATTATTAACATTTATTTATATATCTAAACAGGAATTGGTTATGCTGTTGTCATAATTGCTTTTTATGTCGACTTTTATTATAATGTAATAATTGCTTGGGCATTACGTTACTTCTTTGCATCATTCACGTACATGTTGCCATGGACTACATGTGGAAATTCATGGAATACACCACAATGTCGTGAATTTGATGTTAATATAACTAGTGGATTTCTTTCTGATTGGAGCACATCTAATCGTTACAATTTAGAATCAATAAATCAAACCGATAATGATCAATTTACTGGATCGTCATCATCACATTTATCAACTTCATGGTCTGATAATTATATCGAAGCAGAAAATAATTCACGATATACAAGTGCTGCTTCTGAATATTTCAAGTAAATAAATATTTTATTAATAAATTTTAATTTTCAAATCAATAAAAAAATATTCAAATTATTTTGTAATTAAAATTGTTTTATTCACAGTCGAGCTATTTTGGAACTTCATCAAAGTGCAGGATTACACGATCTTGGAATAGTTAAATGGGACATTGCACTTTGTTTATTAATTGTTTATCTTATTTGTTACTTTTCACTATGGAAAGGAATTTCCACATCAGGAAAAGTAAATTTATTTTTCATTTTCTTTTTTGCAAAAAATAATTTTATCAATCAAACAATTTTTCTTTTAATGTTCATTTATGATTCAGGTTGTTTGGTTCACTGCACTCTTTCCTTATGCAGTTCTTTTAATACTTCTGGTACGCGGTGCTACTTTACCTGGAAGTGCCCAAGGCATTAAATATTATTTAAGTCCAAATTTTTCTGCAATCACAAAAGCTGAGGTAACTAAACCATATAAAAATCTCATCAACATAAATAATATTACCTAATATTCATAATTGATTATATAAATTTAGTAATTACTAAATTTAACCATCAAAAGTATTCAAAATTTTATTTCATAATGTACCATAACCTCAAAATAACGATCAAAAAATTCGTAAAATTACAATTTCTTCATAATTTTTTGTTTAAAATACATAAATATATTGTTATAAGTATATATTTTGTATTTATATAAAGAATATGTTGGTGAGATGACAGAAAAAAGAAATTAATGAACGTTATAAATGTCGAGTGAAGGAAAAAAAAATAACTTGCTGCAAAAGAAATAGTGTGAAAATGGAAAATCTGTGTAAGGGCGTCATAAGTAGGGTTAGAGGTTAATGCTATGAATATATATATATATAAATGGTTTTATACGAACGTGATATGAATTTTTCCATTTTCACGTATGTGTTTTAACGTCTATTCATATAAAATATATAAATTTTCAACACAGAACTTTGCTGGAAATATTTTTATGATAAAATTCATGATATTTTAGGTGTGGGTGGACGCAGCAACTCAAGTATTTTTTTCCCTTGGTCCAGGATTTGGCGTTCTTTTAGCATATGCAAGTTATAACGAATATCACAATAATGTTTACAAGTAAGCAATTATTAACCAATAAATGAATTTATGCTTATACAATATTTATACAAATGAATTTATACAATATTTATACTTGTAAGTAATTGAAATTATTATTTAAGTGCTATTATAGGTTATAAAATTGTCAAAATAATACTATATACAAGTTACAAAATTATCAGAGTAATATTTTAGGTTATAAAATTATCAAAATAATACTATATATATGTTATAAAATTATCAAAGTAATATTTTAGGTTATAAAATTATCAAAGCTATATTTTAGGTTATAAAATTATCAAAATAATACTATATATAAGTTACAAAATTATCAAAGTAATATTTTAGGTTATAAAATCATCAAAGTAATATTTTAGGTTATAAAATTATCAAAGCTATATTTTAGGTTATAAAATTATCAAAATAATACTATATATAAGTTATAAAATCATCAAAGTAATATTTTAGGTTATAAATTTATCAAAATAATACTATATATAAGTTACAAAATTATCAGAGTAATATTATAGGTTATAAAATAATCAAAGTAATATTTTAGGTTATAAATTTATCAAAATAATACTATATATAAGTTACAAAATTATCAGAGTAATATTATAGGTTATAAAATAATCAAAGTAATATTTTAGGTTATAAAATAATCATGATAGGTTATACTGAATTGAAATAATTTGACTAAATTTCTGATTATTTTAATTTAATAATAAATTTTTTGTATAATTAATTATATTTTCTTCTTTGTCTAGGGATGCTTTATTAACAAGTGTTATCAACAGTGCAACATCATTTATTGCTGGCTTTGTAATATTCTCAGTATTAGGATACATGGCACATGCCAGTGGTAGATCCATCAAAGATGTGGCCACTGAAGGTCCAGGACTTGTTTTTATTGTTTATCCAGCAGCCATTGCAACAATGCCAGGATCAATTTTTTGGGCTCTTATATTTTTTATGATGTTATTAACTCTTGGATTAGACAGTTCGGTTAGTTTCTAAAGCTTCTAAAGCAATTAAATATTTATATAATTTATTAATAATTTGTTTCAATTTTTTTATTCTAGTTTGGAGGTTCTGAAGCAATAATAACAGCATTGAGCGATGAGTTTCCATTAATTGGACGCAATCGTGAAATTTTTGTTGCTTGTCTCTTTACTTTATATTTTCTCGTTGGTCTTGCTTCATGTTCGCAGGTGAATTTATCATTGATATTAAATATTATTACAATTTCAATTGCTTTTTTTGTTTTTTTTTTTGTTTTGATGATTAATATTTTTGATAATAATTTTATAGGGAGGTTTTTACTTCTTTCATCTTCTTGATCGTTATGCTGCTGGTTATTCAATGCTGTTTGCTGTGCTCGCTGAATCAATTGCTGTTAGCTGGATTTATGGAACTGATAGATTTTGTGCTGATATTAAAGATATGATTGGATTTTCACCAGGATTATATTGGCGTGTTTGTTGGAAATTTATTGCGCCAATATTTATACTTGTAAGTAATTGAAATTATTATTTAAGTAATATTATAGGTTATAAAATTATCAAAATATAAGTTATAAAATTATCAAAGTAATATTTGAGGTTATAAAATTATCAAAATATAAGCTATAAAATTATTAAAGTAATATTTGAGGTTATGAAATTATCAAAATAATATTTTAAGTTATAAAATTATCAAAGTAATATTTGAGGTTATAAAATTATCAAAATAATATTTTAGGTTATAAAATTATCAAAATAATACTATATATAAGTTATAAAATTATCAAAGTGATATTTTAGGTTATAAAATTATC
>JAQQBS010001423.1:7590545-7617270 GCA_030347275.1 Microctonus aethiopoides
AAAAAAAAAAAAAAAAAGTGTAATTAAATTAAAATGTTTGATCATAAAGTTGTGATTTGTTATTTATTATTGGTCTTACCAATGAAACTCAATGCAGGAATCACTGAAGAGCTTGTAAGATTAGCTAAAGGACCAATTCACGATGCAATTGAAAGTGGTGCATCGACTAATTATGACAAAGAAGAATGTACATGGCGTCGAGGTAATGATCGAGATATTTGTCCTGATCCTGATGTTCATATATATTTATATACACCTGGAAAGCCAAAGAGGAAATTGGATGATGGACAATCAGATTGGTTGCAGCTTCATTATGATCCAACAAAAGAAAATGTAATGCTTATTCATGGATATGCTGGTGAGATTTTGTTTTAATATTTGGAGGTTATGTTGTGAAATAATTTAATATTAATTAATTTAAATTTGTAACAGGTGGCGATGATACATTACCAATGGCAGTTTTACGTGATGCTTATTTAAAGAATGGAAGTTATAATGTATTTTTTGTCGATTGGGGAAAACTTTCAGGTGCTCCATGTTATCCAGCAGCAGTTGCTAATCTTCGACCAGTTGCACGTTGTCTGGCTCAATCATTAACAAATTTACGATTACAAGGAATGTCTATTGCAAAAACAACATGCGTGGGACATTCACTTGGAGCACATTTATGTGGAATTATATCAAATTATTTGCTATTTAGAATGCATAGAATTATTGGATTAGATCCAGCAAGGCCACTAGTTCGTCCTGGACTTGGTAATCGATTGGACAGTGGTGATGCTGATTTTGTTCAAGTAATTCACACCAATGCTGGATATTATGGTGAAATTGGACGAGTTGGTCATGTGGATGTTTGCGTTAATGGTGGAAAACTTCAGCCATTTTGTATGAATAAAACAAATGAACAATTATGTAGTCATGTTTGGGTTGTTTGTTATATGGCACAAAGTATTGATGGTGATGAAGAATTAATTGCTGAACCGTGCTCACGTCGATGTCCATCAGGACCAAGAATAAGTACAAGAGCTGGTGAAATGCTTTTGGTTGGTCAACATGTTCCAAATGACGCAAAAGGATCGTTTTGTCTTGTTCATAATAATCCGCCATATTGTCCTAAATATTCAATTAATGGAAAAGGTGATGAAAGATGTTGCATGTAAATATTGATGATGAAAAGAGAGAAAAAACATTTTTTTTCATAGTGTATGTGTGCTAATATCATAATTATAGCATCAGAATATTACATTTTTAACTGATGATGTGCATTGTGTTCCAATATAACCTCAAACTAATTGATATTCAAGTGATTAACCATTTGTCGAGACAGGAATAAAATGTAGTTGTAATATAAAAACGGTCCAAAATCCCGTTAGAAACCTTTCACATATAATTGATATGCGCCATAATTTTCATACATTTTTTTATTTCTTTGCTTTATAAATATACATGTAGAAATATGTATGTATTATTTGCTACATTGGTAAATTATTTATGATAACTGTTATTTATTATTTTAATAGTAACAAAGTATTGATTTTATTATCAAGAGATGAAATATTTAACTAATGTACTGCAGTAGCGATGAGAGGAAATTATAAACACAACACCATGTAATTTTCCTTATGGTTTAGGCCACATAGATTTATATAATATTTTTTTCAATGGGTCCTTGACTTCCTCAAGTTGTTTATGATGGTGTCTGTTTACCAGTTAATACTTGGCTTATGTCAAACATCCTGCAGTAAAGAATTTTATATTTGTATTGGGACTGTGAAGATTGAGGTTAAACACGAATAAATACTTTTCATGTTCCATATGCATATGTTTATGTATTATATATGTAAAATAATATATGTTTATATACAAAATGATGGAGAAATAAGTATTAAGAGAGAGAATTGATGAGAAAAATAATCTTTATGTTTTTATAAGTCTTTTTTTATACACATTGATTTAATTACAAAGATAAACACTAGTTTTGAGGTTAACTTTTGCATTTATTTTTTTTAAGAAATATATATTTTTGCAATTTGATGACTGAATGGTTGATAATATTGATATTTGATATTAGAATACGCAAATGTTGTATTGTATACTTCATTTTCCATAGAGAAATTAGAAAAAAATGGAAAATTTGTGAAATTTGTTGGTGAAGTAACGGATTTTAAGGTTATGTCAAATGTCGTTGGATGAGGTTTTCGTAAATGATTTTTAGTAAGTGATAAATTTACTGTTGATGACGAAGGAGAATCTGCCCATGGTCGATGAAGTCTAGGTTGATTATTATTATTACTATGAATATGAATTTTTTTAATTTTACCAAAATTCCCAACGACATTATCATCAAAATTAATTGTGTCGCTAATAATTTTTTTCGCAGATCTTTCATGTGACTCTGAATCTGACGAAGATGAAACATTACCACATTCATCATCATCATCACAATGTGAATTATCAAATTTTCGTTTACACCGTGATTGACCAGTCTCCCGAAATCCTTTTGCAAATGGATTATTATTAATTTTCAATTTTGTTATATTATCATTTTGATAAGCAGTAACTGCAATAAATTCAGTTTCAACAAACATAAATGACGCCGAGGGTTGACTAAAGAGATCAGTTAATGAATTAAAAGTATCTGGAGCACGAATAATCCAAATTCGTGGTACATATTTGTGCATTGAGGTTAGGACGACCTGAAAAATGGTAAAAAAACAAATAATATTATTTACTAACCTCAAATATTTGCATTTATATTGCATTTCCATCAATTAAACATTATAAATAACTAAATTAAATCCAAATCATCAATATTTACATTGTTGTGATGATCAATGCCATTATTAGTGAGTTTTAATTTAGTAAAATTAACAGGTTGTTGCATCCAATGTGCTCCAGTTGCTGGACTATCTGGATGAAGATAAATTCGACGATCAACTGGAGGTTGTGGCTCAGCAACACCAGCTGTTGTCCATCCAACATGACAATTACTCCCAGAATTTTTACTCTGCTGTTGCAATGATTCAACATTGCCAATGTATTTATGCCGACGTTTTGATGCTGGAATAATTTCCATAAGGACACAATATCGCGTATGATGATCAAGACCATTGACATTTATTTGAACAGCAGGAAACATTCGTCTATCAGAAACAAACAAGAAAAAAAAAACATATTCATTAACTTAAAAAAAATAAAAAATTTCATCATTTCAAGTGAAATAAATTCAAGTAATTTCACAGTAATTTTTATTACTAATTTTTATACACAATTAGCTCATAATATTGTCTTTCAGAGTAGCATTTTATTATCAACACGACCGATCAACGTCCATTTAAACATAATTAAACATTATTTTAGAGGAAATAACAAAAGATAAAAATTATTTTTGAAATTTAACCTAAAAAAAAGTTGCATATTTTTCATATTATAATTAATATCTATTATATAATGATAATTCAGATAAATTTTAGGTATCCATTAGAATTATATATAAAAACAAGAAACGGAAATGGAAAGAAAATTGATGTTTCCACATCAATCATCATAATTACTTAAATATTATCATCATTGCATAATAAATTACATGCATTTATATATCTATATATAAATATCTTTCATTATATAATTGGTTGGTGTAAAGAAATGGACTAAAAATTAATAAGAGAAATCCAAGAAGTGGTTGGAGAGAATATATTTTAGTGTGACAAAAAAAAAAAAAGATAATAAGAGAAAAGGTCTTAGTGGTTATGTATTCTATCCCACTGTTATGGTGTTGTAGGGCTGCCTCTGTCTGTGGCGGCAACCCAAAAAAGACAAAGATAAGTAGTTTTAGGCGCCGGCCAGACGAATCATTGCTCAAACACGCTTCTCTGCATCATTTCTTGTCCTCAAATGAGACTTTCAATTCTAAGATCCTTGAATATTTCGCGCCGTCGCGACAAGAGGGTGTCTGGACAATTTTAGGTTATGTTGTATGAATTTGTATAATAAATAGAATATTCAATGAAATAATAATGAATTATTGCAATTTATGTACATTATATTATAAATATACATAAGAATAAAATGTATATAAATATATACAAGTATATTTTGGAGATATATATATAAATATATAGATTTTAGTATATAAGAAATTGTTATCTTTTTGCTCGTGGGCGCCTAATTGGGACAACATTTAGACGGTAGATTCAAAGACACTTGGTCATCAATTTTTCAAAGGGATATGCCGCATTCTTGTCTGCTGGACGGGGAAAAGAGGAAAAAATATATAACAAAATTCATTATATATATATATATATAGATATATATACAAGGACGAATTGTTTGTAATGAATAATAATTTTAATATATTTTATTTTTTAACTTACCGACCAAGTTTTGTAATAATCATTTCCGTAGTTTCAGCATGAAACTTTTGCCATAATAATTTGTTATCTAATTGAACATTAATATTATTTAAACATGATAAATTCCCACCAAAATACGATCGTCTCCATTTATCAGCGGATTCTTCTGTAAAAAAAAAGAAATAAATTAAATTAATAAACAAAATAACATATAAATAATATATATATTAACAATTTCTTACTTAACAATACATTATGTAACAATAATAATACGTGTGAATGTTATTTTTATATAATTGTTTAGAAATATTAAGTTCAAAAATTGATATTTATTTGAGGTTATGAACGACAGCTTAAAGTTAAGCGTCTGGGATTGCGGCATTTATAATCTCATGTCCAAAAGGATAATTGCCATTTGGCATTATTATATTGACAAACAGCAATGTGTGATCATGCATTCATATTCATCACTATTTTTCACGGACGAAAGATAACAATTTGCATGGGTGAATGCACTGCGGTGCGTTTGAGCGGCTTCGTTTGAACTAAGTACCCGTCTATGAATACATACCTGAGTGGCGCTCTATTTATTATCCTAAAGTGGACAAAAGTCTCTATTTATATTCTAAAATATTATAACACACTAGAATTTGTATGTAGGTGTTAAAAGAGCATTTATTTATAAACAAATAATCATACAAACATACAAACAATTTGTAAATAATTTTATATTTTAAAAAATTTACAATTATAACCTCAAAATCTCGATAGAGAATATATATCTTTACAATATGGCCGCGTTTTGAGGATAATAATTTAAAATTCATATAAAAGTTATTGAATAAACGTTAATAATAAATAAACAAATGTTTTAATGGGGTTTTAAAAAAGGTTTTAATTATATACTCACGAGAATTTGGATAACAGCTGTAAAATATTTCTTGATGAAGACGTTGAACTATATCAAGATCCATTTTCACTATTTATTTTACTTTATTTTACTTATATTTAATTAAATAAATAAATTAATTGTTATATTTAGTTGTTATATAACCTAAAAATTTCACAATGTTTAATAATATTAATTATTTGTTTAAATAACAACTAAAATATAATTAAAAAGTTGTACAACATGTACAAAATAATTCACTGAATGATTTTTCCAACAGAAGAAATGAAAAAAGAAGAAACAATATGATGTATCACAAGTTCAAAGTTATTTTGTCTTCAAGTACACAAGAATATCTTATTTATAACAACACACTGTTCAACAACAGGTCCAGAAGAATAAGAAGACATGAAATATCTAAAACTTGCGTGGGATGTTTCTTCGTTTTTAATTTTGAATATCTACAATGTCATTGGCTGCGATGGAGATACACCCACTACGTTTGCTATTGGTCGAGTGTGTCTGAATTAAAGCTATTGGCACTCAACACATATGTACAATACATAGCCCATATATACATAACAATTTTACATAAGCATTAAACAGTTTAAAAATTGTTTTAATCCAATTTTAATGGCTGATGAAAATTAATTTTGTCTGAAAAATAAATATATATTTATTATTAATAATGTAATGGAATTTTAACTTATATATATATATTGTATATACTCCTTAGTATGTATATAATATGTATATATGTATGTAGATTATATTATTTAATTGCAAATGATTATTATTGAAAGTAAAGATTTAAAATTTTGAGGTTATCTTCACATGCAACAATTGAAATTTTTCTTTTTTTTTTCATTGATTCAATATGTTAGGCAGAATTAAACTTATAAAATTATGTTATTATTTAATTATTTATATTTAGAATTGTTATAACAAACCTGTGAGTATATTTATCGAAATTTAAGATATGAAAATAGTTTTTCAAATTTGTCTAGACTTGATGGCATCCTGAGAGATAAATGTTACAAACAAGTCAAGTGTTTGGGCACTTCTTAAAACGACATTCTGGAGTATATGTATAAAATATATACATTTTTATGTTCACATTATGTATGTGAATGTAGATTACATAGTCCAAGAGTCCAATTGTGTAATATATTTAATTTTTTCGATGAAAAATAACTGATGAAGCATGTATAAATATTAATTATTTTGCAATCTATAGGAAAAAAAGTGCTGAAAACCATAAAAATAAATGAATCATGGTGTTTTTGAGAGCTAGAATAATATTATCATGTCTATTCTTAATAAAAGACTATTAATTAATTATTAAATGTACAAACTTTCTTTTAATAACCGCCATTTTCTCAAACAAATTTTTGTACACTTGTAATTTTGAGGTTATATTGCACTTTTCTCATCAATTTACTAATAAATGTATAAAATTTCGTCTGATTGTTATGGGAGACGTAATTATTTTACATGCCTTGCGTGTTTACCACTTGAGATGAATGATTTTTGTTCTTTGACACATATTAAGCACGCACAATCTTCCAAGAGATCTGATCAAGCCAAAGTGTCTCCAGTCTGCCTACGCACGCCTTCACATGTCCCAACGGAAACGCCACGACAACTGTCGGGTTATGTTATTTTTATTAACTCAAAGAAACAAAGAGAAATAAAAAAAATCATATAAATGAAAATAATTACTCTTTCTCCTAACCTCAATTTAATTAATTCCTTCCCTCATTCACCTGCATTAAAACCAATATTATATTTTCTGCTTCTTTAACTTTATTGTAATTGTACTGAATACATAAGCAATATAAATTCAATTTAATTATGATTCTTAGTGCCGTTAAATTCATCTCAAAAAAAAATAATCAGGAAATAATACAATTTGAGGAATGATTTATAGGTTATGTCAAGAGGAATAATAAATTCATCAGTTTACACACTAAAAACATTCATCAGAAATTCAAGTTGACTAATTTTTTTATTTCTCTCGGAATATATGTGACAATTTCAGGGCCCAACAATATGAAAATGATTTGATGATGTCATGAAGAGAGAAAAAAAAAAGGTTATAAAAATACAAATCCATAGAAATGTGTCATGATGTTAAATGATTCTTTGATTTCCGCCAAATATTGCATTTGCATATTAGTTTTCATGTATGAATATTGAAAATATCTATGAATAAAAGTTTATAAATCCACTTAAAATTCCTATATGAAATCCTCCATCTATCTATTTGTACAATAATAGTAATAATAATATTAATAATAATAGTTCTAACAATAATAATTACATCAATGACAATTGTAATAGAAATTATAAAAATGAAGTTTGTAATAAATCTTGAAAAAACATTTGATAAATGCGTAATTAAATATTGGACAGATATTTTTGAATAATGCATCAACTTGAGCAACGTCCATGTTGCAATAATTATTATCATATTATTAAATTGAACGTGGATATTGATGCAATTGGGCCCCGATATTTGCAATATATCTCACGTTAATAATGTATCATCCAACTCTTCTATTTTGCCTTCTGGCTGTGATAATACTTTGCGAAGAACTTTACTGACAACATCTGCCAATGATTCTCTAGCACCAGCATCCAATAAAGCCATACATCGCTGTATTAGAGAAATAATAAATAATAAATATGATTATTTAATTATTTAAGTTTGATTTTTTTTAAGGTTATGTTTGTATTATAAATTAAAAACATACCTGATGTTCTTCATCGCCATTTCTGAGTCGTAACACTGCAATTAATGCCAATTCACTGTTTGCCTTGACATAACCATTTTTTTCCTTCGTTCCATTTACCAGCATTGGTAAAAGTGACTTCAATAAATCCGGAGACATCTTTACTGGTGGTATATTCCTCGCTAGATGAATGCAAACTTTTGCCAACAGTTGCTTAACCTCATTGTTACTGTGGTTCATTGTCTGGAATAAAAAAAAGAAAATAAAACAAATGAATACAAAAAAAGAAAACATTATTTATATTTTAATTTGGAGGTTATGATATGCTTTCTACACTTCATTTATATAATGTAGTACACAATTTCTCAAACTTTATATTATTTTACCAATTTTCTTAATATAATTATAAATACTCAATATTTAGATAAAATTTTTGAGGTTAATGTAACAAAACTTGTTTAATAATTTATAAATACTCAATATTTAGATAAAATTTCTGAGGTTAATGTAACAAAATTTGTTTCATAATTTATAAATACTCAATATTTAAATAATATTTTTGAGGTTAATGTAACAAAATTTGTTTAATAATTTATAAATACTCAATATTTAAATAAAATTTTTGAGGTTAATGTAACAAAATTTGTTTAATAATTAATAAATACTCAATATTTAGATAAAATTTTTGAGGTTAATGTAACAAAATTTGTTTAATAATTTATAAATACTCAATATTTAAATAAAATTTTTGAGGTTAATGTAACAAAATTTGTTTAATAATTTATAAATACTCAATATTTAAATAAAATTTTTGAGGTTAATGTAACAAAATTTGTTTAATAATTAATAAATACTCAATATTTAGATAAAATTTTTGAGGTTAATGTAACAAAACTTGTTTCATAATTAATAAATACTCAATATTTAGATAAAATTTTCGAGGTTAATGTAACAAAACTTGTTTAATAATTGCTAAATACTTACACGAACAAAAGGTGTGACGATAACTTGAGGAATAATCATCCCTTCATTCATAAGATACTGGAATAAATAACCACAAGCCCGAACACCATTCATGACAATTTGAACTCGATCCGCTTGTAAATAAGACAGAATATTCTTACAAACTTTATCCTGTTCTTTATCACAATAAACTGTTGCAGGTGATTCTTTTAATACAACAAACAATGCTGTTGAACGTCCATGACGTAATTGCCATTCAGCATTAGAATCATTGCACAATAAATGATCATTAAACGCCGACAAAAGTTGTTCAGGCGTTAACCAACGAAGTAATGCACCATAACAACCAGCTACAGCATTTCTCGTAACATCATCTGAATGTCCAAGCATTGAACTTAACGTTCCAAATACCTGTTTTCTCATAGTCTCAGTCATTTTATCACCAGCTAAAGTAAGAACACCACGAAGTGCCTGTAACATTGTTTCCCTAATAGCTGAATCATCAACATTTTTAATTCCCGTATGAAGTTCAGCAAATAATGGATCAGCACGCATATGAATAACAATAAGATTGCTCAAAGCATAAGCAGCTTTTAATCTTACTTGTCGATTATTATCATTAAGTGCTTTAAGAAAAGTAGTTTGTAATTGTGGAAGAAATTGTTTCAACATAACCCCAACTTTTCCAAGTAATATCGCTAAAGTTTCAAGAACCGCTGCTTTAACACTCCAATTAAATCGATCACCAAGAATACGTATAAGCGGTCCAGTAATATGAACAACACTTGGCTGTAATGCTGACGCACTTGTAAGTCGTATAACCTCACCAAGACCCTGAGCAGCTTGTTCTTTAGCTTCTGGCATTCCATTAAGTAACGCTTCACGGAATATTGGCAATATCGGAGTAATACCTTTAGGCAAACAAAATCCCGGTATTAAATCCTCTCCTTTTAAATCCGAACTAGCAAACCTAACAGCCTGTCTAATATCCTGAAGATACGTAATCTGTTGATCTGAATCAAGTGTTTTAGTAACAGCTGAAAGTGCCTCCCAACTTTTTTGTAATACTTCACGATCATCATCAGTAAATAAATGAATAAGTCCACGCAATAATTGCGGAACATATTGGCTATAATCAGCGCGTGTATCACGACAAAATGCACAAAGTAAAGTCGCAGCGCCACGTCGTCTTGATGAATCATCAGATTTTGTAGCGTCCATTAATTGATCCATCACCGTTCTTACACCAACATCATCAGTAATTGATAAAATAACTGCTTGACAATATTCCAATTCTTGTGTTTCATTTATTGTACCTTGAGCTGTTGATAATGCTGTTAATAAAGCCGGAAGAATTTTATGTAAAAATCGTGTTAATGCCTCGCCAGCGACACTTGCCAATATCGATAGTGCTTTTGTATTAACTGGTGGACTTGTTAATTGTGGCACAAGATACGGTAAAACAACACGTGATTTAATAGCCATAACTTGACGTAATCCATCAAGTGTATTTTCTGCTTCAGATGAATTTGTTGAATTTAATTGTGTTAACATTGCTGGTAAAATATCATCCAATGCACGAACACCAACTGTTGAATGAAGACTATCAAATGTTTTAGCTGCTGCTTGTCTAACTTCTGGCAATGGATCACACAGAGCTTTTCTTACTGTTGGCACAAGACTATTAACAAATATTAAAACCATATCTTTACTAGTGCTCGCCATTATTTCTGATAAACCAATGCAAACACCTTGACGTTGATCTGGTTGATCGCTTTGTAAACCACGTTCTAATATCGGAATTATTTCTGGTAATACACGCTCGCCTAATTTACGTACAAGATCACCAAGTGTACGTGCAGCAACTTGTCTTTTATCATAACTTGTGCTTGCTAAACATCCAAGAAGAAGACTAAATAATGTTGGTAAAATTTCACGAAGAGTTCTTGGTGTATTAGTAACAACAACTTTCCATACATGAAGTGCAGCTTGTCGTACCATTAATGCAACATCAGATCTACCCATATATAATCCAGCGAGAACACGATTTCGTCTTTCGCCACCTAATGCATTAATAATTGCATAATGCGATTGTTCTGTTCCAAAATTATCATCTTCACTGGCTGTTTCTGTTGACATTTTACCAGAAACACCCGAGATACGATACAATAAATCACCAAGAAGTTGAACAGATGAATATCTAATACGCCAATTATCATCAAATAATCCTTTTTCTAATTCAGGAAGTAGCAACATAATTGCTGTGTCTGCATAAAGTGTTACAATTCTTTGTCCAGCACGAAGTGCAGTTTCACGAACGTATTCATTTTCATCAGCAAGTGCTTTAAGAATTGGATTGATAATTTGACCAATGTACGGGGTAAATTCAGTGGTGAATGCACTTGGCATATAAATAAACATCATGATGTATCCATCTTTGACATGGGGTGCAATGTCAGTTCTTTCGGAAGTGCTGATTATTTCTGGCATTAATTTATGTAATTTTTCAACGCCAAGTCCACGAACAACTTCAGAAAGACCTTGAGCAGCACCAGAACGATCAACGCTGCTGGTTTCAGACGTGAGAGTTTGCATAAGCCACGGTAAAAGATCTTCAAAGCTTGATTCACCCATTCCACGTACCATTGCACCAAGTGCGCGTGCTGAAACACTTCGAACTTCTGGCACTGGATCTAAAAGACTTGTCTTTAATCCTGGAATAATTGTTGGTAGATATGGCGTCAAGTCTTTTTGATCAGTTAATGAATACATATTGCCTATTATTTGTGCCGCCATTTTGCGTGTTTCTGTTGAACGATCCATAAATGCACGTTGAACAACTGGCATTATTAATGCAAGCGATGGGGCATCGATAAAATGAACGAATTGAGTGTCTAATAATGTTTGTAAACATGTTGCAGTTTTTCGTGATGGATCTTGTAGAGCTTTTAAGAGAACTGGTACGATAGCTTGGATTTCAGGGTTTCTAATGACACTTCCAATAACTTTAAGTGCTTCAGCACCTGCCTCTTGAACTTTTGTATGAGAGTCGCTTAAAACTTCAATTAATTTTGGGACAATGCTAGGGAGACAACTGCTCAATTGTTTTGGTGCACAGTAAGCCATTGCACCAAGTAACTCGACTGATCCTAAATACATAAAAAAAGATCAATTAAACATTATTATTAGATTAAATTCATTAATTATGGTATATCTTATTGTGTATAATATTTTTTTATTTAATAACTGCACGAAATTGCGAATTTTTCAAGTATAATTTGAGGTTATGATCCGCCATTTTTGTTCAGATATTGAAATAAAATAATAACCATTATTATTAAATTAAACAAATTAATAATAGTGCACAATATTGCATATAATATTTATTTATTCAATAACTGTACGAAATTGCGAATTTTTCAACTATAATTTGAGGTTAAGATTCGCCATTTTTGTTCAGATATTGAAATAAAATAATAACCATTATTATTAAATTAAACAAATTAATAATAGTGCACAATATTGCATATAATATTTATTTATTCAATAACTGTACGAAATTGCGAATTTTTCAAGTATAATTTGAGGTTAAGATCCGCCATTTTCGTGCAAATATTGAAATAAAATAATATAAAATTGAAAAACAAATGAATTACCAGTTTTTGTTCGCCAAGAATCTTCCTCCAACGCAGCAAGAAGACTTGGTAAAACTAATTTAACACCATGAGCTGATAATTTGCTCATAACAACTCTTGCAGTATCATCAGTAGCAGTTCGTACATATTGACTCGAGTCACCAAAGCACAAAAGTAAATGTGGCAACACATGAACAATATAAGGTTCAAACAAACGTCCAAGCATAGTGCACAACATCTCAAATGCAAATAATGCACCTTCACGATGTCGATAATTTTTCTTATCCTGAATAGCATTAGTTAATTTATTCATAATATCTAATTGTTTCAACGCAAGAATTCCCATTCCTTTAATAATTCCAGCAAGACCATAAGCAGCACCTTTTCTTTCTCCATATTTATCAGACTTCAACAACTGATCCATAAGATTATCAACCATCCTCGGCGCATCTTCTTTAATCGAAGGCACTAAATAAGGTAAACAATTAGCAACAGCTTCTTGAACTTGTTGAGCTGGCGTAGAAAGTGCTGCAATAAGTCTCAAAACAATTGGCTTTATTCTCGGATCATCTTTATCTAAATGTCGAGCTAATGAGCCCATTAATATAACCACAGATTGTTTTATAGCATCAAAGCTACCAATTTTCGGTGCTTTATCCATAAAATCTTCAAATACTGGTAAAAGTGAGGTTATGTTTGCTTTTCCATGAAGATCAACGGCCGCCAATGCAGCAGTAAGCATTTCATTACGTACAATAGCATTACGATCACCCAATCCAGTTGATACATAAAATTGTATTTGTCCATTTATCGTTTCAGCACTTAATAATGGCGCTAATTGAGCTAAAGCAAGAGCAACACCACGTCGTGGTCCCCAAATATCAATAGGTTGCTCAACAACACGTCCAAAGTCATTCATCTTCGGTGGAATCATCGTAAGTTTATCTTTATACAATTTTAACAAATTATCAAGAATATACGAAACCAAATGTTTATTATCATTCAATAAATTTGCTAATGCATAAGCAGTTGCTTGTTGAATAGCTTCAACTGGATGACCAACATCTTGAATAAGTTCTTCACAAAGTATTTCGCCATTAGCAACAAATCCAACTGTATCCCATATTTCATTAGCCAATAATTTATTTTCATCAGCAATATCAAATTTAGCAATCCAAATACGTCGAATAAGTCGTAATAATTGTTCATAATTAGTGTCTTCTGTAGGAAATCCTTTACGTACAATCATAAGTGCACGAAGTGCTGCATCACGTACAGCAGCTAAAGGACTTTCTAATGCGCCAATTAATGAATTAATTTCATCAGGACCAGCAAGTGCTGTTGTCATTGACGGTACACCACAACCAGAATTAGCAACATCTAAAAATGTAGCTACTGCATGAGATTGAACTCGACCATTAGTACAACTCATCAACTCAATTAATAAATCCAACATTTGTTTTCGTGGTAATAATCGCGGATGACGTGGATCATTACAATTTGTATCTTCACCACGTTGTTTAACGTGCTCTTGAATTAATTGTAAACCTTGAGTTATAATAGTTTCATCTTGCCATGTCAATAATGTATTTGTAATAAAAGGAAAAATGTAACTAAATGCTGGAGAATTCATTAATAACTTTTGTTTAATTGTGTTATTATGAATTGTATTTAAAGTACGTTTAATTGCTTTTTCCAATTCTTCTTGTTCCCATTCAGGATTTAAATCACACTGTGGTTGATATTGTCTTAATGTTACGTGGGCTATGAGGTCTTTTAATGTATCATTTTTCGGTGAAATAATCGTTATTATATCTTGAAGATCGATAAATAATTGACAAAGTGTTGGCGCTGCGAGAGGCGATGAAAGATTTTTTAATATTGGCGGTAAAAGATCACAAAGATAAAAAGATAATTGAAAACTATTTCCATGTTTTGCTCCATTTATCATTGATACTGATACAGTTATTCTATTAAATAGTTCAGCTAATCGTTTTTTAATAGCACTTTCACGTGCAGTTTGTGCTTTTAATATTTCTTCTTGTTTTGGGGTTAGTTTTTGTTCTTTTATTTTTCCCTCTTTTTTACGTTTTTCATACATCTCACGACGTAATTGTAATTCTTCCTGTTGTTCCTTGAATGAATAAGCTTTACTTTCACGTTTCATATTCATTGAATTGAGAATATCATTTTCATCATTGCCTGGAATAACACTTTTGTCATATAATTCACCATCAGGTGTTAAATATGTAAAATATTCATCTTTTGTGACTTTACAAATTTCTGGATCTGACAAATTGTTCGTAATATTTCGCATAATAGATGGAAGTAAAACTTGCGGTGCATAAAACACAACAGTTGCTAATGCATTCTCATAAGACTGTGATGGTTTATAATTATCAATAAAAATTTTCGATAATTCATTTTTATATAATTCCATAAATTTTTCCGGTTTTAAATTGGCATTTTTGCAAATTTTCGACCATAAATTCGGCTGATATTTAACAATAATTGGATGATGTGCTGGAATCAAAGCATCGCCAATAAGTTGAATAACTGGACTATCAAATAAAAATGTTGCTGAGCAAATAATAAAAAGTCCATCAGCCAAACAACGTCCATTAACATCATTAATAATCAAATCATCCTTATTATCTTTTTCATTATCAATTTTAAATTTAATATTATCAATAAATCGATTGAACTCTTGAATAAGTGCATGAACTGGCTGATAAGTGCTCAATCCAGTGAGCATATGCTTCACCAATGGGGCACAACGTCTGCGTATTGATGAATTTGATGAAACAATACACGTAATAATTGCTCTATGAATTCCACCAATTGATTTTTCATTAAGTCGATCAGAAAATTCTAAAATTAAACAATTACACAATTGCATTAAATAATAAAGATTATCATCGCCACATGTTGATAAATATTTATCAGAAAAAAACATTTGATCATCAATAGCAGCCCAAAGAATTGTTTGTTTATCATTTTCAACTTGTCCTGCAATTACTAATTTTAATAATAAATACGTAGCAACAAGACCCTCTGTAACTGCTGATGCTTGAGCTGATTGTTGAGTTGCTCTAACAACAGCTTGAATAAGTATTGGCGTTACAATTGCAGCATGAGGAATAATTGATATTGAATATAATAATTTAATATATCCAATACGAATTGCAATTGTTGTTGCTTTAGCATTCATTGATTTTTTAAATGTATCAATAATATTATTGGGCACATTATTTGTGAATTTAACACACCATAAACTCATCATTTCCAATGCATGAATAAGAGTTTTTTCATGAACTTCAGTTTCAAGAACTTTAATAAAATGATTGCAAGCAATTTCACCAATTCTTTCCAATCCATCACCAGATGCAGCAGTAAAACTTAAATTACCAGCACCTTGTAGCACGGATATTTTATGAGTAACAACAGTTAATTTTCCCTCTGATCCATGAAAGATTGAAAATAATGATGACAATAATTTTTCAATTGTTTCTGAATCTGTGCATTGTAATGCAAGTCGACGACAAGCATCTGCTGCTTCATCACGTACTGAATCTTCTTTAGAATGTAAATTAGCAAATAGACCTTTGCTAATGTCTTCACCGTAACGACTGAGATCGATGCTTACGTTGCTTAAAATATGACCAACAGAACCAATTATAATTTCAGGATTTCTCAACATTGCTTTTTGTAACGCTGGTAATAATTGATTTTTAAAATCATCGTGATTTAAACGATGAAGAAAAGATGCTGCTTCATCAACCACAAATAATTCTGGTTTTTTTTTGCAACTTATTGCCACTTTTATAAATGCATCAATAATATTAGATTTAAATGAATTTATCAATTCACATTTGTCAATTGTTACTAAATGTTTGGTTAATTGACTGGCAAAAACAATTACTCCATTGTTGGCTTCGATTTTTGACAATTCATTTCCATAAATTATTTCTAAATTCGTATTTGATTTCCACATGGCAGTCAATAATAAATGAACTTTTTCATTGAGCTTTTTATTACCACACGCCAATGCAGCGGCAGTTAAAATTGCCTGCGATTCGATTAATTTATGATGTTCAGAATAAGTTGTGAATAAATCTGAGCCAATTGCATTGATGATTAATGCAGACCATTTTAGCACAAGATAAGCAGTGGTTGATGTATTTAAACTGGAATTAATAATTTATAATTATTAAATTCAATTAAATTAATTTTGTTTGATGGTGATAAATGATGGAAGACTTACGTTGGTACGACATTTTGATGCCACAATGCTTGCTCGATGATGATACTTGTCATATGCTTAATTGCAAATTCATGTTGGTGTTTCATCAGGGCAATAATTAAATTATTCACATAAGATTGTGATCCAGTGTCGTGATATCGATGCAAAGTAATTGATATGACTTTACATATTCCACTAACAATCTTTTCATTGATATCTAAATAAAAATATAATAAATAAATAAATAAATAAATATATTCAATTAATTCAATTATTTAATTTTATAATATAATATTATTTAATTAATAATTTATTATAATAATAATATTAACTCACTGGGATTTGATAAAATATCAATGACATTGTGAATGATTTCCCGGCGTTCATTTTTGCTTGCAATTTGAACACGATTTGGCAAGTCTTTCAACGCTTTAGTTAACTGCAATGTAATATTATATATTAATTTATTATTATTCATATAATTGAGTATTTAAGTAATTCCACGTGACAGACTTACCTCAACATCCGCCATATTTTTTTCACATAAAAACCGGGATCAGCTGAAACAAAATAATTTTCACGTTGGATAATTTTGTTTCCCCCCCGTGTGTGAAATTTATATAGTAAGTAAACTAAATATACATGGTTATATTTTTTTTTTCCTCAAAAACATTTACTACTATATAACTATATCTGTAATTAATATATCCATGTTGGTACAAACAAATTTTGTAGGTTATATACCGACTTTATACCAATTCGGAAAACAAAATGGCGGTTGAGAATTTTTTTTTTTATTCCACATTAATAATAATTTATTATAAAATTATATTTACATTGTAAATAAATAAAATACATTCTATTATATATTATATAAATAATAAAATAAATATAAATAAATGTATTATGCATAAAATAATTGAATAAATATGTCGGTAACAGTGAACTCTATAGGTTATGTACCGACTGGAAAACAAAATGGATGCTGGGGATTTTTTTTTTTTTCCAATCAACTATGTAATTATTGCGTGCATTTATGATTGATATTATGAAATTATATATATAAATATTTATAGATTATAGAAATTATAGACATCTGGTGGATATATTTAGTTATAACGTTCACATTTTTCTGATCAAGTTGAACTATCTTTTTAATTTTCATGTACTTTGGATTTCAGTTTAGACAATTTTACGTTTTCTCTCTCTCTCAACCCTAAATGCCGTCACAAACGCCGGAAAGCTCGCAAACCACACACAAACCTGTGAAATCCCGCCGATCCCGCCATTACTGCACAGAACACCAAGAAATAACGTTTGAGCGTGGTTATTATAACCTAAAGCGTCCACAATGGCAAACGTATCCCTTGATAAAGAAACGTTTTTCCGGCGTATGAAACGCCTTTACACAGCATGGAAGGTAAATATATTACTAATACATAATTATTTTACTAATAAACATTTTAAACGATTTAAATTATCGATATTAAAAATCTAACTATTTTGCTATTTTATACTTTTTTATTTGCAGGAAGGAAGTGTTTCCACAGATGCAGGCGTAGATGACAGTTTAAGTAAGATAGATTGTCTTGTTTCTGCGGTTGGAAAAGATGAAGAAATTATTTACAGCAAATCAATGGCACTACAGGTTGACAATAATTTCGAACATAACCTCTAAATAATTTCAATATATTTTTCTAAATATTTAATATTTAATGTTACAGACTTGGTTACTTAGCTATGAACTTCCAGATACCATAATGATCCTGGCAGAGAATTGTATTTGTTTCTTGTCGAGCAAGAAAAAAATAGAATTCTTGAGAAAAGTTGAAAACCAAAAATCAGATGACACTGGAGTTCCACCGGTAAAATTATTCATTCGTGGCAAAGTACGTAGAAAATTAAAAATTTCATATTTTCTTATTAAAACAATTCATCTCCACATTTATTTACATTTATTAATGCTTTTAAAAATCATAGGATGATGAAGACAAGGCAAATTTTGCAAACCTTATAAAAATAATAAAAGGCAGCAAAAAAGGAAAAACTCTTGGAGTATTTACAAAAGAAAATTATGATGGTTCATTCATGGTTGCATGGAAAGCAGCACTTAAACCAGAATCATTTGATACAATAGATGTAAGCGCAGCAGCAGCATATATAATGTGTCCAAAAGAAGACGTTGAATTATTAACAATAAAAAAAGCCTGCATCGTAACAGTCGATGTATTTAATAAATATCTAAAAGATGAAATAATGGAAATTGTCGATGCAGATAGAAAAGTTAAACACGCTAAATTGTCAGATGGAGTTGAAGCAGCAATAGCAAATAAAAAATATGTAACCGGCGTGGATATTTCACAATTAGACATGTGTTATCCCGCAATAATTCAAAGTGGTGGAAATTATTCACTAAAATTCAGCGTTGTCAGTGATAAAAATACTTTACATTTCGGCGTTATAATTTGTTCTCTTGGCGCACGATACAAATCATATTGTTCAAATATCGTACGAACATTATTAGTAAATCCAACAAATGCAATTGTTGATAATTACAATTTTTTGCTCCAACTTGAAGAAGAAATATTAAAAAAACTTGTCGCAGGTACAAAAATAAGTGGAGTTTACGAAAGCGGAGTTAAATTTGTAAAGCAAGAAAAGCCATCATTAGTCGATCATTTAACCCGAAATTTTGGATTTGCAATGGGAATTGAATTTAAAGAAAGTTCCTTAGTAATAGGACCAAAAACAAATGTATTATTAAAAAAAAATATGGTCTTCAATGTAAATGTTGGTTTATCAAATTTAATCAACTCCGAAGCAACTGATAAAGAAGGAAAAACATATGCATTATTTATTGGCGATACAGTAATTGTTAATGACGTTGGTCAGCCAGCAACAGTCCTAACAACATCAAAGAAAAAAGTTAAAAACATTGGTATATTTTTAAAAGACGAAGAGGAAGATGAGGAGGAAGAAAGTGGCAAAGAAAATACACCAAAACCTGAAATTCTTGGTCGTGGTAAAAGAACAGCTGTAATTGAATCAAAATTAAGAACTGAACACAGCTCAGAAGAAAAACGTAAACAACATCAAAAAGAATTAGCACAACAACTTAATGCAATTGCTAAAGCACGACTTGCTCAACAATCAGGCGGTAAAGAACAAGAAAAAATACGTAAATCAACAGTATCATATAAAAGTTTAAATCATATGCCAAGAGAGCCTGAAGTTAAAGAATTAAAATTATATGTTGATAAAAAATATGAAACAGTAATACTACCAATATTTGGTATACCAGTACCATTTCATATATCAACAATTAAAAATATTTCACAATCAGTTGAAGGCGATTATACTTATTTACGTATTAATTTTTGTCATCCTGGCGCAACAATGGGACGCAATGAAGGAGGTTCTTATCCACAACCTGACGCAACATTTGTCAAAGAAGTGACATATCGTAGCACAAATACCAAAGAGCCTGGTGAAATATCAGCGCCGTCATCGAATTTAAATACTGCATTTAGATTGATAAAAGAAGTTCAAAAGAAATATAAAAATCGTGAAGCAGAAGAACGAGAAAAGGAAGATTTGGTTAAACAAGATACATTAATATTATCACAAAATAAAGGAAATCCAAAATTAAAAGATCTTTATATAAGACCAAATATTGTAACTAAACGAATGACTGGTGGTCTTGAAGCTCACACAAATGGATTTCGTTATACTTCTGTGCGCGGTGATAAAGTTGATATTCTTTATAATAATATTAAAAATGCATTTTTTCAACCTGGCGATGATGAAATGATTATTTTATTACATTTTCATTTAAAGCACGCGATAATGTTTGGTAAAAAAAAACATGTTGATGTACAATTTTATACTGAAGTTGGTGAAATTACAACGGATTTAGGTAAACATCAACATATGCATGATCGAGATGATCTTGCAGCTGAACAATCAGAGCGTGAGCTACGGCATAAACTTAAAACAGCATTTAAAAGCTTTTGTGAAAAGGTTGAGGGTATGACAAAGCAAGAAATTGAATTTGATACACCATTTAAGGATTTAGGATTTCCTGGTGCGCCATTTAGAAGTACTGTATCACTTCAACCAACCAGTGGATGTTTAGTTAATCTTATTGAATGGCCGCCATTTGTAATAACACTTGAAGATGTTGAATTAGTTCATTTTGAACGAGTTCAATTTCATTTGAAGAATTTTGATATGATATTTGTATTTAAAGATTATCATCGAAAGATTGCGATGGTTAATGCAATTCCAATGAACATGCTGGATCATGTTAAAGAGTGGTTGAATTCATGCGATATTAGATATTCTGAGGGTGTGCAATCGTTGAATTGGGCTAAAATTATGAAGACAATTACTGATGATCCTGAAGGATTTTTTGAAAGCGGCGGTTGGACATTTTTAGATCCAGAAAGCGATGCGGAAAATGAAGATGTTGAGGATGAGGAGGAGGAAGAGGATGATGCTTATGAGCCATCGGATATGGAAAGTGAAGAAGAGTCTGATGATGATTCGGATTATTCAGAGGCTTCTGAAGAATCTGATAGTGAAGCTGAGGAACTTGGTAGCTCGGAAGAGTCGGGTAAAGATTGGTCTGATTTAGAACGTGAAGCTGCGGAAGAAGATAAAGAACGTTTAGATGATCGTTTTCGTGATGATTATAATTTGGGTAAGAAGAAAAAATCATCACATGAATCGTCATCGCCAAGTAAAGATCGACACAGTTCCAAGCATAAGAGTTCGTCGAGTTCAAAGAGTAAAAGTTCATCGAGTCATAAAGATAGAAGATCGTCAGATAAACACAGGTGAATATTTTTTTTTATTTATTTTATATATTTTTTTATGATTATTTGGTTGTTAATGGTATTGTTCATTTGTTTAGTTATTTAGAATATGAAAATTGATAATATTGTGGGGGTTTAAATGATGAAAAATGTTTTTGGTAAAGGTGAGAATAATTTGAGAAAGTTGAATAGGTTAATTTTTTTATATATTTATTTTTTTACTGTTGATTTTGAGTAAATATTAATTTATATCATTTTCATCAAATTAATATTGCATTTTTTAATAATGATAATTATTAATATAACTTTATAGTAGTTTATTAATTACGTTGTGCCAGAATTTTGAGGTTAAGCATAGGTAAATAGGTTTACTTTGGGATTGATTAACAATAATTTATTTCAAAGTGAATGAAAAAGATAAAAAAAATAAAATTATAATTTAAAATACTATAAATTGATATATTAATATCAAAATTTTGCCAAAATTTTGAGGTTAAGCATAGGTAAATACGTTTACTTTGGGATTGATTAACAAAAATCTATTTCAAAGTGAATGAAAAAGATAAAAAAAACAAAATTATAAATTAAAATACAATAAATTGATGTATTAATATCAAAATTTTGAGGTTAAGCATAGATAAATACGTTTACTTTGGGATTGATTAACAATAATTTATTTCAAAGTGAATGAAAAAGATGAAAAAAATAAAATTATAAATTAAAATACAATAAATTGATGTATTAATATCAAAATTTTGAGGTTAAGCATAGATAAATACATTTACTTTGGGATTGATTAACAATAATCTATTTCAAAATGAATGAAAAAGATATAAAAAAAAAAAACAAAATTACAAATTAAAATACAATAAATTGATATAATAATATCAACCTGTTAATTAATAATTAAAGAACGGATCGATCGCGGAGTGGAGGATCACACAAGAAAGGATCTCCCTCCAAACACAGGTGACTATCACCCACATCAGATGTTTGCCAATGTTGTTCATTTATTCATTCATTTACTGTTTCATTGAGTGCTTGATTAGTTAATTCATTTATTAATTATTGATAATAATTAATTGTCTTTTCATTTCGTTTGTTTAGTCCCAAAAAAAGTGACCGGCATGATAGGCACAGATCATCACAATCATCATCAAGTAACAAAAAACGATCGCGGGATGATAGTAATGATAGAAGCAGAAGTTCAAAGAAATATAAGTGAGTATAATAATTATATTTATAATTTTCATTTATTGTTAATAATAATTATTAACGTGATAATAAAATTGTTTGTTTTATTTGATCAATTAGGAAATAGTGAGGTTATGAATCATCCGAGCTGCATGAATGATGGAAAAATTTGGAGAACACAATGGCATTGAATTATATTTTATGCTGCAATGAAAATTGTTGAAAAGTCTTTTAGTTTAACATCTGTATATTTGTTCAACGAAAAAATTGCAAATGGATTGAGATAAAGATGTTAGAAAATGAGCACCATCGAGAATTTAATTAACAAATGAGTTTCTTAATTTTTTTTTTCTTCTTTAAGTGTAAGTGAAAATGATTGATCATTATTATGTATTACTGGTTTTTTTTTTTTACTTATTTTGTCTTATTTCAATTAGAGGAAAACAAAATGTTTCACTTGTAAGTTATTTATATGAGTAAAATGTACAAATATTTTCGCACTGTAACCTCAAATTTGGCAAAAAATTTATGCCGTGTTTGTATTAAGAGGTTGAATTTTATAAACAAAAAGAAAAATAATGTTTATGTTGGTTTTTAAAATTAAAAATTATCGAATATTGTGAAATTAACCTAAAAATTAGAATCACTGTGAAGAATATTTTGTAATTCCATGGTGATTAATGAATGAATTTCCATTGGCTTCTTAACATAACCTGTTTTCAAAAATTCTTTTTTAATAAAAATAAATAAATAAATGAAATAAATTGTCAACAATTTTAAATAAATTCATCCATACTTAGAATACATTTCCCTAATAATATTCAAATTTATATTACAAGATAAATATCTGTATATATTTTATTTACTCTATAGAATTCAGAAAGTGAAAGTATAAAGTTAGTT
This sequence comes from Microctonus aethiopoides, assembly GCA_030347275.1. NCBI lineage: Eukaryota > Metazoa > Arthropoda > Insecta > Hymenoptera > Braconidae > Microctonus > Microctonus aethiopoides. The sequence goes on from JAQQBS010001423.1 coordinate 7,614,277, forward strand.
TGTGTGCCACACAACTTTCTCCATAATTTCGTGTTTTGTATGTGCAATATAATAATATTCTGTAGACAGTTTCACTCTTGCGCGTCTTCGTCGTGCATTTGTTTATTTTTTAATTCATTTGTGAAAGTAATCGATTGCCTCATTTGAAAAAGGAAAGTTTTTTTTAACCTCAAAATAAAATAAAATCAATTTCAATTCGGATTCTTTTTTTTTATCAATCAATTCTATAATACAACAAAATATAAAATAAAACAGACATAAAATATAGCAAAATAATTCATACAATTCTGTTTTTTGATTATTTAATACAAATCATTTGTTGTTATCAAACAATTAATATAACAATATTATTTAATTACGACCAATTTGATCAATTTGTCCTTGTAAATTGTTGACAACTTCTGGTGGAACATGCTCGCCCAAAATTTCAAACAGATTAATTTTTTCATCACCAGGAATTGATTCATAAGCTGCTAATTCAATGCCTTCTTGTACTTTTTGAATAGTAGCACCTTTTGGAATTAAATATGTATTTTGTGCCTGTCTTATAGCTTCATTGCTAAAAACTTGTCCATCTTTTTGTGGCAATGCTGAGATTGCACAAATAACTATGGTCATCATCAAAGCTATCGAATAAGTTTTCATCTAAATAAAATAATAAAAATGTTCAATGTTAATATTCATCAAATAATAAAATATAATTAATAAACAAACAAACAAACAAACATGGATGAATAATAAATAAATAAATAAATAAATACTTACATTGATTTTGTTTTTTTCGTTGATTTGTGACGCAAAATAATTTGATGAATAAGAAAATGAAACTAAGTGAGAGGACGTTCAACACTAGCTTTTATACTCGATTGGGTTTTGAATGTGGTAGAGGAAAAGTAAAGGACGCTCTATATACTAAGACTATCATTGAATGATGTATTTATTTACCATCATCCTCTTACTTGAAAATGCCGTGGCATCAAAAAGTCGGAGGGTAGGGAGCACACATTTTGTATTTTATATTTCTTTTCAGTTAAATTCGACCTCAATAATCATCAGTGTCCCACATTATGTCTATGTTTAAAATATTATAATACATATATTTATATTACAAATATTTTGTATTAAAAATGATAATTTTTATTCGATAGTTTGAAAATACAAATGAATAACGCGACTAGACAGCTACCGACTTTGAATATGCAAAACAATTATGTATTTGTTTATGTCTTCTCTCTTATTATAATTATTTTTATGTTTATTTTGTTATTATTAATATTATTTTATTGTTGTTTGTTTTATGTTAAATATATTTATATGTATTTTCTAATTTGTTTCATGTCAAAAAGTTATTATTTGTTTTATTCATTTTTTTCTTTGTGAAAAAAAGGAAAAATATTTTATATTTAAGTTGCCACAAAACATTTGTATTTTTATTACGTTATATCATTACGATATTTAAGGAAATTTTGATATTAATATATCAGTTTATTGTATTTTAATTTATAATTTTGTGTTTTTTTATCTTTTTCATTCACTTTGAAATAGATTTTTGTTAATCAATTCCAAAGTAAATGTATTTATCTATGCTTAACCTCAAAATTTTGATATTAATATATCAATTTATTGTATTTTAATTTATAATTTTGTGTTTTTTTATCTTTTTCATTCACTTTGAAATAGATTATTGTTAATCAATCCCAAAGTAAACGTATTTATCTATGCTTAACCTTAAAATTCTGGCACAATGTAATTAATAAAATACTATAAAGTTATATTAATAATTATCATTATTGAAAAATACAATATTAATTTGATGAAAATGTATTAGATACATCGATTGAAATTTTTCGATATTTATAAATTAATATTTACTTAAAATTAACAGTAAAAAAATAGATATATGAGAAAATTGACCTATTTTATTTTGTCAGATTATTTCAGTGTTTGCCAAAAAGATTCTTCATTATTTAAATCCCGGGATATTATCAATTTCTATATCATTCTAAATTACTAAATGATGAAATTTTATCTATAAATACCATTTTACGATTAGAAAATTCATACATTAAACAACTAATATCCAATCGACGAAAATTAATTCTAGATAAAGTCTCACAAATAGACTTGTATCACGTTGTCGAACTTTAAATTGGTAAAAATCCAATTCCAATCTATCATATATTATATCATGGAGCCACAATTGTATAGTCTCTTACAATAAATATTATTTTACGTACAGAATAATAAATGTTATTGTCATTATATTCAACATTTCAATAATAATTTTCGTCTGAGCTGATATGACATAACCTCAAAAAAAAAAAAATTCGGGACGTTTATTACCATTTCTCCAACGACATTGTTTAAACATTTTATCTACTGAATTCAAGAAGTGGTTTAGCAATACCTTCCATATATGCTTTGTGAACTGCTTCGCAAACAAATTTATACTGACTCTGTAATAAATAAACCAATAACAATTATAATTACAACAAAATAAATAAAAAAGAAAATATTAAATTAATTCAATGAATTATTTTTATTTTTATTACTCACAGCATTTTGAATCATCATTGCTCTTTGATCTCTCATAGCTCGAACAATATCAAGAGGATAAACAGGTTGATTTGCTTCAATCAAACACAATGCAGTTTCCATCAATACCAGTACACCAGTTCGACCAATTCCAGCAGAACAATGGACAACAGCTGGTTCAACCATTCCTGTTCTTGCAGCACGTACACGTTCAGTAAACTTTGTAAATTGACGCCAATCATTTGGCACACCATGATCAGGCCATCCACAATATTGCATATGAGTTATATCTCTTTCTTCTCCAGTCTACAAATAACAAAAATTAAAATAAATAAATAAATAAATAAATAAATAAAATAAAATATGAATTAAATATATGGAGCATTCCATGCCAAATCATCCTACCAATGAACTTTGCATCTCCGATTTCGCTGAAACTTGGGCATTTTTTTCTACCCA
>JAQQBS010001423.1:7617370-7658166 GCA_030347275.1 Microctonus aethiopoides
CCCAAGTTTCAGCGAAATCGGAGATGCAAAGTTCATTGGTAGGATGAGTTGGCATGGAATGCCCCATATAAAAAAAAACAAATCAATTCATTTGTTTGTTAAACTCACATTAATATCGCGTAATATAAATTCACGAAAGACAAATGTATCGTCAATAGTCTCTGACGTTGATATCAACGTGAGATTTCTCAATGTCAAAGTTTCATTAAGCAACGGCCAATATTGATGACACTTTGTGCGTCCTCGTTCAATTAATGTTGTTAACATAACAACAAGAGTACTACCAGCTTCAAGAATCATTTGCCAAAAGTCTGCGACAGTTGTTGCTAAAGGACCTTGCGTTGCAATATAACGATTGATAATACCTGAGCCTGGTATTTCCATATTAACATAATTTGCGTTGATATAATCACTATTAACGCATCCCATTAGAATAACACGAGTTATATCATATGGTGAAATATCACGGTAGCGATTTTTACATTGGTTTTCTGCTTTTTTTGATTCTAAAGACGTGAGCTCAGGATTTTTTCGATACAATTGTTCATATTGAGCAATTAATGCACCGCTGGCTAAACCATCGGCTAAAAGAAGCATTGATTGAGCCAATGCATCTGAACCAACTGCAGCATGTGGTGCATCAGGTACATATCTATAATAAAAATAATTGTTGATTTTAATTTTTGTCTTATTTATTATGTTGTGATAGAATTTTGAGGTTAAGCATAGGTAAATACGTTTACTTTGGGATTGATTGATAATAATCTATTTTAAAGTGAATGAAAAAGATAAAAACATAAAATTATAAATTAAAATACAATAAATTGATGTATTATTATTAAAATTTTGCCAGAATTTTGAGGTTAAGCATAGATAAATACGTTTACTTTGGAATTGATTATAAATAATCTATTTCAAAGTGAATGAAAAAGATAAAAAAAACAAAATTATAATTTAAAATACTATAAATTGATATATTAATATCAAAATTTTGAGGTTAAGCATAGATAAATACGTTTACTTTGGAATTGATTACCAATAATCTATTTCAAAGTGAATGAAAAAGATAAAAAAACAAAATTATAAATTCAAATACAATAAATTGATATATTTATATCAAAATTTTGAGGTTAAGCATAGATAAATACGTTTACTTTGAAATTGATCAATAATTATCAATTTTAAAATGAATGAAAAAGATAAAAAAAACAAATTTATGAATTAAAATACAATAAATTAATATGTTAGTATCAAAATTTTGAGGTTAAGCATAGATAAATACGTTTACTTTGAAATTGATTAATAATTATCTATTTTAAAATGAATGAAAAAGATAAAAAAAAACAAATTTATGAATTAAAATACAATAAATTGATATATTAATATCAAAATTTCCTTAGATATCGTAATGACATAACGCAATAAAATACAAAGAAAAAAAAAAAAGAAAATAAATTATTTATTCATGATGAAAAAAATTAATTTTTCTATTACCTGTATGGAGGTTCCTCTTCTGAAGTATCATCAGTTCCAGCAAGTGCATTATAAAGCGCATTTGGACGTACAGTCAGGGTCAATTCACCATTTCCCGTGTCTCGTGACTGACGTATTAAATTTACCACATGTTCATGAAGCATACCGTTAACATCAATACCATTAATGTACACAACCTTGATGAATAATAATTTACAAAATTATTAATTAAATACATCCAATGATTATTTAATATTATAAAGAATATATAAATGTTTATCACTCTACCTGATCGCCTTCATTTAATTTTGGATAGCACCGATCTGCTGGTGTATTTGGCGCAACTCGTGATACCAAGATGGGCATGTCAAGGTCCAAACCTCCTTTCACATTGAATCCAAAACGTCCTTGCTCATCTGGCGTAAGGCGTATTGATACTAAACCGTCTTCCAGTATCTAATAAATAATACATAAAACATTTAGAAATAAAAAGAAAAAACGAATAAAAATATTATATTAAAAATTTATTACGTTATATCATTACGATATTTGATGGAATTTTGATATTAATATATCAATTTGTTGTATTTTAATTTATAATTTTGTTTTTTTATCTTTTTCATTCACTTTTGAATAGATTATTGTTAATCAATTCCAAAGTAAAAGTATTTATCTATGCTTAACCTCAAAATTTTGATATTAATATATCAATTTTTGTATTTTAATTTACAATTTTGTTTTTTTTATCTTTTTCATTCACTTTGAAATAGATTATTGTTAATCAATTCCAAAATAAACGTATTTATCTATGTTTAACCTCAAAATTCTGGCAAAATTTTGATATTAATATATCAATTTGTTGTATTTTAATTTATAATTTTGATTTTTTATCTTTTTCATTCACTTTGAAATAGATTATTGTTAATCAATTCCAAAATAAACATATTTATCTATTCTTAACCTCAAAATTCTGGCAAAATTTTGATATTAAAATATCAATTTGTTGTATTTTAATCAATAATTTTGTTTTTTATCTTTTTCATTAACTTTGAAATAGATTATCGTTAATCAATCTCAAAATAAACGTATGTACCTATGCTTAACCTCAAAATTCTGCCACAATATAACTAATAAAACACTATAAAATTACATTAATAATTATCACTAATAAAAAAAAACACAATTTCATTTCTACATTCATGAAAATAATTACTAACTTGAGGTGCTGGTGAACTTGTTGGCTCACTATAATCCGGAAGATCATAAATATTTCTTTCAACCGCAGTGTCGTCATCAACATAACTCAAAATCCTAGATCCAAGAACGGGAGAAAATGCGCCACCCTGTGCATGACTTCCAGTAATCTCCTCTCTGAAGGACAAAAAACCACCATCACTGTGTAATAAACAATAAAAAAAAAAAAATCCACCAATAAAATAACATGCACAAAAAAAAAAAAAACAAAATAAAATTATATTTATACATACTCATCACTGGGATTTCCTTCCACCCATGCTTGACGCGGCTCACGTGAACCCAATGATTGAACTTTATTATCATATGGTCTAGGTGGACGAGCTGGTGCTACTGCAATTTTACCTTTTTCTTCAATAACTGGAGCTTGATTAACACCATGAATCAATCGTTTACTCGGCGATCTTTAATATAAAACCCAAATAATAATTAATATAACATAACCTCATTTTTTTCTTCTTCTCTTTCATTCATTGTATCATTTTTTTTTGTATATTACCTTATAAAAGTTCTTTCTACACGAGCACGATGTTTGCCATCTTCAACTGTTTGATATTCTGTCCGACCAGAGTACGTAAAACGACTACTTAAAGTCAATGGGAAACGTCGAGGACGCATTTTTGGACTGTGAAGTCGGAAAAATGTATGATGTTCTACACATGCTTTCCATAAATTCTTCGAACTTCGATACGTTTGCATATTGAAACCCAACAATGTATCATAATTTTCCGACTGTAATAATAAATATTATTAAACAATAAACCAAAATTTTTGACTATTTAAATTTGATATTTAATTTAATTTTTACCTGCTCTCGTCTCAATTGGATGAAAAATTGTTTACGTTTAAATGAAATCTTGACGATTTTTGACCATGAGAAAACATTGATCTTTATATTATTTTGAAAGACAACTAAACCTATTGAAGTAACTCCCAATTGAATTTCTTTATTTGTTGAATCCTTTAAAAAAAGCAAGAAAAAGTGGAAAAAAAATATTATTAAATTATAAAATAAATATTAAACAAATAATTTTAATATCTAAATGAAGAAGAAGAAAAAAAAAAGAAATATTCTTGTGCAATGATGGAGACAAGAATAATTAATAATCATGCATACCCTTGCCTTATGTAATTCTACTCCATACATATCAAGACGTTTAGCATGATCAAGGAAATTAAATTCTGCATCAGCTGGTAATTGTCCTCTGAAAAAATATTTCCATATTACAAATAATATACAACAAAAAAAAAAAAAATTCTACAAAATAATTAATTTTAAATTACTTATGAAGTTTGTGCAATTCAGAAATTTTCTTCTCCATCTCTTCTGTTTGATTGGGAATTAATTGAAGCCTTGAAAGATAACCTGGACCATGCTCTTCCGGATGATAATCGCCCAATTCCGCTGAATAAATCGAACATTAAATTAATTTAGTACAACATAACCTCAAAATTGATAAAATAATTTATGCTTACATTGCACAGTATAACTTGCAATAAGACAAGCTGTACTAGGTGGAAGTTGGAGCTTGCCATACAGAATATCCCTCCTTATTTGAAGATAAAATTGATATCTTGTATATTCTTCTTGTAATTTACTGGGATCGGATACATAAAATTTAACTCTAAAGAAAAATTGTCCACCTTGATTTAAAATAAATTAATCATTATTAATACACTAAATAGTGAATTATAATAATATTTATCCATTATTTTAAATCAGGATCTTTACCCTTACTTCTTATTTGCTTCTTTACAAGTTTTGATGGATCCAACCATCGCTGAAAATAATAAAATGATATTAAAAAATTTTCATAACCTAAAAAAAAAATTAAATTAAATAAAATTATAATATATTATATAAATTCATACCATAACATCAGGATTTGGACAAACAGATGAAGATCCACCATTCTCAGTGTATTGTAATCCAAAATAATCTTTCTCAGTCAACTCTAAATGATGAAAAACAAGATCCAATAGCACCTGGCCCTTGGCTCTTTTCTAAAATAAAAAAAAATCAATAAATAAATATTTTATTCTCTACAAAATATTATTAATAATTAATTAACATATAGATATATAATAATCATGAGATTTACATCAAGTTGGAAAGTATGTTGAGTATCATCAAGGAAAACTACAGTAGCTGCAAGTGATTTTAATCTACGATCTCGAGCCAGTTCTGCTCCACGAACGTGGTAGCTCCCACTGGAGCCACTCAGCGCTCGTCTTGATACACTTTCGATCATATCAATAAGTCGAAGGTGAATCAGCCACCTCCAAGGCACGACGAGACATCCCCGTCGATAACCTAAAAAAAAAAAAGCACAAAAGCCAAATAATTTTTTATAAAATTAATCATTGTTTAAATATCAAATATATAAACACAAAGATTTAATTAAATTTTATGTTTTGAATATTACAGTTTAAAAAAAACTTTTAAATTTTTAGGTTATACATTGTTAATAATGCAATAAAATTTTTTATAAATATTAGAAATATTAATTACATTCCATTGCTATTCAGATTATTAAATCAGCTCCAAAATTCGTATGCAAAACACCAACTCACAGTTACATAATAATAAATGATCACAGTGTATTTGGGATTTGCGCCAATAATAATGTGGAACAGTAAATTCTCAAAATAGCAGAAATTTTTGCGCCATATTAAAATTTTTTTTAAATATATAATATTTTAATATTGTAATTAATAATGTTATTTATTGTTTGAAAATGAAAATATAACTCACATTCATGATGAATTTGGAGCAATGAGACGTTGATGATAATTTATCTGTTGAAAAGAATAAATTTTAATAAATATAAATTAATATAAATTCGTTTAAATCGCCATTTTGATAACCATCAAATTGTGTGATAATTTTTTTTGTTTGTTCATTTGTTTAACACACTTACGCATAAATAATTAACAAATTTTACAAATTTGAATAGTAATATTTGTTTAATTACAATAAACAATTGTTATTGTTAATTATTCGTTTCATTTTCTCATGAAAAAAATTCAGTTGGTAAAGTGTAAATTCATTAACCTCAAAAACTCGTTTATATTCTCTTACATACATTCACCATGAGTTTATAAACATGTATTGTAAATAAGCTCAATTGAGATAATTAGAGCTCATTAAATACTACATTACTCACATACATATGAACAAATAAAACTAAAAAACAAGTGTGTAATTAAATTATTGAACATAAAATGTACAAAATGTCTGTATAAAACAGAAAAAAAAAAAAATTCAATTTTACATTTTTCTACACAAATATAATAAAAAATAATAAAAAAACCGTGTCTATTCTTATCTACATCAATAAAACTTTCTCTATTTAAATGCTAAAATACAAAATAACAATTAAAAGACAAAAAAAAAATTCATTCAATAAATGAAAATAACAAAATTCACAAAATAAAAAAGCTTGATTGAAATATACCTACATTAATTAAATACAAATATAATGCTACAATAACCTCAAATAGTTAAAAACTAATTGATTATTGTTAATGTTTTTTGTAATTTCACATTCACGAAATATTTTTCCATTGTCAAAATTTCTTTCTTCCTTTTTTTCTTTGCACTGAGGACATCATATATGGCACGGATTAGTGCGTCAACTTGCGGCTACTTGTAAATTTTTTTTTTTCACCTATATACTCTCACAATTTTTCATAGTTTTTATATGTATATTGCGAATATATCCAAACTCCACGATATTTCCACTGTTAAAATTGCAATAATACACATTAATAAACAGATTAAAACCAATTTTTATATAATATAAATAGAAAAAGTTAAAAAATAAAGAAAGAAGCTACAAAAAATATACATAATTATCGTTACATGATAAACTGACTTTGTCCATATCAGATCTATATATATATATATATATATATACATATATATATGTATAATTGTCCCTATAACACCCCACAAGCTGCAGTTTTACGATTCTGAACGTCTCCAAAATTCTTCAAAGAGAAAATATATATGAAAATGTCGTCGTCGATGCGAGAGAGAGGTTAGAATTCTACACTAGCGCCACTACGCGGCTAAATTAATCAATCAATTAACGCCATGTTTATAGGACGTGTGCGCAGTATGAAAAGCGCATCTTTATTTAAAATTTGAAATTAGTGAAAAAAAAACGTTATTTCATTTGAAAATCGAAAATGATCGTTAATATGTGCAAGTGAATTTATGTATCGGTTTAATCACGGAGAAGAGTGTTTTATTATAAGATTAAAAGTCGTATTTATTTGTTAAAGATGTAATAAATTGTGTATAATTAATATAATGGCGGTTATTTATTTTTATCGCGTGTTGGTTTATCTAAATTAAGTTAAACGTTTGTATTTAATTACGAGTTAGTTTAAAATTATTGTAATAATGTGAGTGATAATTTTAGTTAATGTGTTTTTTTTTTATTTTATTTATCAATTGTGAGTGTTGTGTAAAAAGTGAGGTTATTGTGACAATGAATTTTATTTCAAGATTATTTGTCTCTCAAAATTAAAAAATTCTATTCAACAATTGAATTTATTATCTCTTTAATTATTAATAAAGTTAAAAATATCATCATAAACAAATCTACATTAATAATAAAACATAATTTATTTATATAATCTGTAAGTTCATTTTCACAACACACGACCTTGATTTTATATTCAAATTTTTAACATACACTTTTTTTTTCAAATTTTACATTTTTTTCTAGGTTATTTTACATAATTCCACACAATGTGAGCTCTGGAATAATATAATCACACATAATTTCATGAATCCAGTCCAAATTCCAATGATTTAAGAAAAATTAATTTCCAATTTGAGGTTAAGTCACTAAATAAACCAAATTATTAACCAAACATTCCAAAAAAAAACCCAAGTACGTATTTAATTATTCAATAATTCATAACAAAACCAATCTACAAACACAAATCACTACAAAATTATTTAAATTAATTTAATGATATGTTTTTAATTACAAAATCACATACATATATACACATATATACATTTTTTTTTTTTTTCATTGAACAATATACAAATAATATTAACACTAAAAACTGTGATAAATATTAATCCATAAACATATACCTAAATACAAAATGAATAATAATAAATTCCAATAATAATTAATAATAATAATAAACATTAAAAAAAAAAAAAAATGAAAAATGAATTTTTTCATCAATTGAATAATTTTTATTAAATTAAATATGGATTTTAACATGCTCCATAAGAATAGATTTATTTTTAAAATCATCTCCACAAATTTCACAAATAAGATGATTATCATCAAACTCATCATCATCATCATCATCATCTACATCACGTTGATGATCATTATTCCCAACATGAATATCTTGTTGATAATGAACAACTTGAATATTCGATTGATCCTGAAAAGGAATTTTTTCTTGAAAATTTTCCGCTGCAGTAATATTCACAGTATTTTCAACCAATCCAATATCATCTGATAAATCATCTCTCTGCATCACCATAGACAATTCATCCTGCTTCGTCATTAAATGCAACGTATGATTTTGCTGTCCATCAGTAGTTAATAAATGAACTGTCCCCGCAGTCTGATCCGACGATGAAATAAACAAAGAATTAATATCATCATCACCATCATCATCATCATCACGATTGGAAATAGTTTGAATAATATTTTGCTGTTGATCCTCAATAGGAATTAAACACTCATCATCCTCCTGCTTTTCAATACTAATTAAATCAATCGATTCAGCTTTATGACATTGATAAAAATTTTTCTCATCATTCGAAGTTGAAACAATCGAATCATTCGTAGCAGTAACTAACAACAAAGTTTCGCCTTGTTTAGTATTAATAATATGACCCTCAAGACTTTTATCATCCCCATCAACTTGAACTAAACCATCATTTTCAACATTACGTGAAATTAATTTAGTTTCCTTTTGATAAAACCCAGCATTAACTTTAGACTTTTTATTCTTCGTTAATTTACTTTTCGAATCATTATTAATTTTAGCTTTAGCCTCGGCAATCATTTTATCAGAGTGCTTAACAATATGAGCACACAATTCATCTCTATCTTGATTTAATGCACCACAAAGTGGACATGCATAAGGCGGACCAACGACATCAGAATCATTTTTACTCGCTGCATGAACCCATCTCACGTGCTCTCTTAAAACGACTTTTTGATTAAATGCACGTGAACAAAGTGGACAGACATGTGGCCGTTCACCAGTATGTATTCTTTCATGTTTTCTCAATGTTCCACCGTCTCTAAATGCTTTCCAACAAAATTTACAGCCATAAGGTCGTTCGCCTGTATGAGTACGATGATGAATAAGATATCCCTGTCGTGATGAAAATGTTTTTGAACATGTGTCGCAATGAAAATGCGCTGGACTACCAGCATGTGTTCTACCATGTTCCCATAATCCTTGTCTAGATACAAAACATTTACCACATTCATTACAAGTAAATGGCGAATCGCCTGGATGTGCTGACAATCGATGTCTATCTAATTGAAATTGTTTTTCAAATTGTGATCCACAAACTTCACACGAATGAGTTTTTTTACGATGAATCCATTGGTGTCTAAACATTTTTTGTTTAGTTGTAAATTTTTTTCCACACTCATTACAACAATGTTTACCCCATTTATTATTTATTCCGCCATTATCAATATTATTTTGCATTAATTTTTTAGCACAAGTTGTTTGATGTGCGGCTAAATGATTTGCGTCTTGAAATTGTTTATCACAATATTCACATTCAATTGGCATTGTCCATATTTTTGATATATTATTTATTTTTTCATTAGCAGAAGTTGGTGAAATTCGTGCAAAATTCATTCCACTTTCATTACAAATTTGTGATTTTATATTTTTTTGTGAATATGGTATTATTTCAGATTTTACTAACGCATCAGAATTATCAAATGTTGCTAATCCTAAATCATATTCATGTGTTATATTTTGATTTTGTTGTGTATATTCAAATTGAGTTACTTCGCCATTTGGCATAACAGCAAATCCTTGTAAAGTATCAATTTTTTCATTGTGATTAACAATCGTTGAATTTGTATCGTCATTTTGAAATGTATATGATGGCACTGACCATTGCACTTGTGCAACATCATAACTTTGAACTGTTTCAACAGACGATGATGGACATGTAGAAATTATTTGTGTTTGCGATGATGTTGATGATTCACAATTGTCATTTTCTGACCATTTTTTAACCGTTTCCGACGACTGTTCATTTTGATTTGTCGTTGTTTGTATATTATTAGAAGCTATTGCACGACCAGCTACATAAGTATGAATTTTCATATGATTAGATAGACTTGATGGCCTTTGAAAATCCGCGCCGCAAATTGTGCATTTATGTGATTTACCAATTTGATGAATTTGCGACATGTGAGTTTGGAGGTTAATTTTTGATCGAAATAAATTACCACAAGTGCGACACGCATGAGGTCGATCAACTTGATGACAAACCATGTGATTATTTAAATCAATTTTCCTCTCAAATGTTTCATTACAAGTTTTGCATATTAATTTATCTCCAATGCACAATTCTTTATGTTTAATCATTTCAATTTGAGTAAAATTATTTGAACAATTGGAACAATTTATTTTCTTCTCTTCAAAGCATGGATACATTCCACCAAGTTGTCTCAATGCCTCTACTGCCATTGATTCATCATCAGCTGAAGTATATTGCTGTTGTTCTTCTTGTTTAATATAAATTGGATAAACATCTGAATTTTCATCATCATTATTATCACCATCATCATCATTATCTGATCGTTCAGTGAGTATTTGAACTGCCACTTGTGCTACGTGCTCTTCGGTAATTTCAGTATTGATATTTGATGAAGTTGATGGTGCAGTAAGTGCATTACAATCCTCTGATGATTCACAAATTGTTTCATGTGATGTGACAATATCATGATGTATTACTTCATGTACTTCAGATCCAACTGGGAACGTGATGAATTTATTATTTTCTTGTGTTCCCATTATGTAGTTGTCTTTTTTATATATTTTTTATTTTTCTTCTTCTTTCGAATTTATTTTACATTCACCTTGTGATATTTAAATTCACTTTGTTGTAATTATTATTATTTACCTATAGACAAAGTGTAATTGTTATTATAAAATTTGTTTAATTGTTTTATGCAGTGGACATTTTAGTTGGGAATTTTTAATTATTTTCTTTTACATTTGTAACATGCACTAAAAAAAGTTCATCAATATTTTATATTGTATAATAATATACTATATTGCTTGAAAGATTTGTGATTTCAATTGTTTATTTATTGTAAATTAAATTAATAATTAATTATTATACTTACTTTAATGAAATTAATTAAAATTGGATGTTGTAATATACATTTTCAAAATTCAACAAATCAATCCAAAATCCGTGCACATTTATTTTGTGGATACTTGTACATTTTTAGGTTAGTTTTATCGCCAAAATCCATACAAATACTTTAGTATATTAAATTATTTAATTTAATTGTTGTAAGAAGGATAATAATAGTAATACAAGATTTGTAAAATATAATTGAACAAAATTAAGCAGAACAGAGTTTTAAGGAGGTTATAGACATTATAGTATACATTTTATATGTACTATAGATTGATGCGGGACAAGAGGGGGAAAAAAAAATATGTACTGAGAATATTACGGTCAGATTACAAATTACTGTACAAACGTATGAAGCAGTAGAGTGCATAAGAAAATTGACCAATCAGAGATCTTTATTTTTATCCTATCTTTGCGCTCATTGGTTCATTTTGTTATGCGCAGAAGAATGTTCTCTCGACTGTTAGAAGTAGAAAAAAAAATGTGAGTATATAGTATAAAAATTTATTTTTGTAATATAATATATGTGATATAATTTTATATCCTAGTGATAAATTTTGTTAACTATTATCATCGAGGAATTTGTCGATAAAATAGTGATAATGCTGTAGAGTTCAAGAATCCTAGTGATTTTTTGTGAAATTTGTTATCAAGTAATTGTGAGTAATTCCAATAAAAATTTAACCTAAAATTTACATTCGAGGTTTCCATTGTGTGATATAAAATTAGGTAGAAATAATAATTATTAATTTATAATATTAATTATTGTGGATTCTTGTCATTATGTTGACGTTGGCTTTTAGAGGTTAAGTAGGCACCTGCATCAAAAAAATAATCTATACTAAAGATAAAGTAGATTATAAAACAAATGATAAATATATTATACAGCAGCTAAATTATCACTAGTCGGTACACTAGTGTTCTATAATACCGACTGAACGAATACTTGATATTTTTATAAAATTCAAAAATTTTTTTTTTGCACATTTTCAACAGCCATTTATATTTCTACAGTGTTTTTCACATTCTCGACTATTTAATTTATTATATACAAGATTTAATTGATTCTAAGTCATGTTTATTGGCTGGTTTATGGATAATAAAGTAAAATCAAAGACGAATAAAAAAAAAACATATCATGAAAAGGGCAAAAAATAATTAATCATATTTAATCATCATGTGGTAAGTTGTATTATATATGTTGAATAGAATAATTAGTCTCTCTACGACCTTTAGATTTATTGTAAATCACAAAATAACACACTTAAATTGCAGCTAAACCCTCCAAGACCTTTCAAATGTAAGCACCAGTAAATCCTCAAGCCCTATAACCTTCTCCCGAGAACATAACCTCAATTCACCTTCTACACAAACTCTATTATTCAACATCTATTCAATTTGTCTTATATGTACATAATATTCTATGTACATATTTAATTTTATAATTCATCCTCGTATTTATCTACACATAATTCCTTCATAATTAAACAAATAATCAGCAATTTACAATATGGAAAATATAAAACTCAACAAATCCATTTTCACCATTGACTAATTCTCAGGTATAATTTTTGTTAGGTTATATCAACACTCACTATATTGTCATCTTAATTAATCCTCTATATATAATTTGTTTCAGATAATTCTACCCATGTGCAAAACAAAATGTCTTCAAGACAAATTTTCATTTTATACAAAGTCAAAATTTATTACTAGCAAGTTGATTTGTATAAAGGG
Source organism: Microctonus aethiopoides (assembly GCA_030347275.1). Classification (NCBI taxonomy): domain Eukaryota; kingdom Metazoa; phylum Arthropoda; class Insecta; order Hymenoptera; family Braconidae; genus Microctonus; species Microctonus aethiopoides. Next base: position 7,630,233 of record JAQQBS010001423.1, read on the forward strand.
TCATTTTCTAGCAAGGGGATGAATGAATAAAACAGCTCGCTCACAGTTATTATACATTATATACATATACACATGCAGATGTATATAATATAATGCTAGCAACAGTATGGTTATATCCACCATGCGGTTGAAAATCATCAGCACGCAGCATCCTATCCATATGAGGTTGGATTCGTGGCGTCGTATGGGTCTGACTCACTCGCATCATGCGCAGTCATCCATCATTGTCACAAATTTTTCACCGATGCACGGCCAACACACAATTCTGTGCATCAACCCCCACGTTCGAGAGAGTCTGTGATGCCCCTGTCGTGATATTTTGTTCTCTATTTCTTTTTTTTTTTTTTTTTTTCCCTCTTATTCGTTAGTTTCATCTCTATTTCTTGCATACGGGGATATATACAGTGTATTTCCTGCTGTCACGCTGATATTCACTCGCATATAGTCACGCTTCTGTTATTTTTCTCGCCAAAGATTGAGTTAATGGAAAGAATAAGAGAATTAAATGGAAATTTTACTGAATTAATAACTGCATATGTTTTAACAAAGACATTTTTGTTAATAAACAATGCAGAAATTATAAAGATTTTTTTTTTTAAAGAATTATATAGATTTAGGATTGATTTAGATGAATTCTAGCTGACTCGGAAAACGTTGTTTTGCCATATAAATTATTTCTAGTGAATAAATACTATATATATCATTACTATATATATATAAATTATTATAAAAAAAATGTAAAAATATTTGGTGGATAAAAAAAAAAAAAAAGGAATTATTAAAGTGCTAATATCGCTATTAAAAAATGGGGGTTGGTGGTAGAAGGGTGAAAATTAAGGGTTATATGTATTTTTAATGCCAAATCATGAAAAAATAAAAATAAAAAATTTTATCCAAAAAATAAAAAAAATAAAAAATTTTTTCCAAAAAATAAAAAAAAAAATTTTTTATATAAAAAATAGTTTACAACCTATTCTCAGACCTACCGAATATACACAAAAATTTTATAAATTTCATTTGGTTACAAACATTGTGACACGAGAATTTTATAGATAAAAAATATTCAAGATTTTTTTTTTTTCAAAATCTGTATTTGTTTAATTGTTTACATTTACAATATTTTTTATTTTTTTTTTTATACGTCGGTTGAAGGTAAATAAGATTATTGTAAAATAGTCCCCAATAAACGTTTTATATACTATGTATAAGCTAATTTTAGCTTAAATATCACTCATGAAAAAGCTTTTTTTTTTTTTTTTTTTAGAATTTGGTAAAGTTTCATAACATATTAATATTCTATTGATTCAGATGATTTTTATTCTACAATAAGCGATTTTATTATTTATTTCACATTTACTATACACATTTTGAATCAGGTACGTTTAGATACGTACATTATAAACAAAATGTTACATCAAATAAAAAAATTACACAAAATATAATTGAAATAATAGAAATAAAAATTGATTTGATGTGATTTTTTGAGGTTAGAATATAATATTATTTTAATATATCAATGGTGAAATATTTTATTTTGGGACATTTTACATTCGTCTATAATAGATAATTTCCGGTGTAATTCAATGGCAACAGCCTATATAATTCATTAACTGTATATTACATTGTAAATTTAATTAATTAATTTAAATATTTGTGTACATTATCCATCCAATTTTCAATTAAATTTTCCCTTTTGATTTTCAATAATTGAAAATTGCTTATAATACAAAAATTTTCATGTGTAATATTACATAAATAATGAAATTAAAATATAATATAATACATAATAATATTAATTATCATTTAAATAGTTACTAAACTCGATTTATTTTTGATAATTAAAATAGAAATTATTTTATTGACTAAAAAATTACACTTATTAAAATAAACAAGTGTAAAAATATTTAAAATAAATTTACAATGATCTAATCACGAAAAATTAACAAATGATATAATTATTAATCAATAATAATATTGAATTGTCTTATACAGTCTCCACAATAAAAATAAATTTAAAAAATTCATCTCAATATTAATTTAAAGCTTCTTTATAATATCGTCTATTCAAGATAATTTTTCCAACCAAAAATTTTTCCCTCTAAATTGCACTTGGAATTGAAAATTTAATACCCCCAACAAAATGAATACATAAATAAAACACTAGATATAATATTTACATTATTAATCTCTCAATGATCAAATAAATCAATATTAATAATAATTATTTACCTACAATAATAAATTAATTCCTAATTCAATATAAATATTAATTTCAATTTTATATCTCACACGCTCAGCTAAGTTGATAATACTCCGGTGCAAAATCATTAGCAAGATTACTAAGAAAATTAAAGTCCGATGAGCTATTGCTATTATCAACCGATATAATTGGTGCTGTAACATGAGTTGTGTCGCCATAAAAATTACCAAAATTATTATAAGTTTCGTTATTATTATCTGATTGTCCAACAACATTGTCCGATGATGTTATAACAGCAGCAGCAGCAGCAGTAGGAGTAGAACTAGTAGTAGTAATCCCAGGCGTTGTTGGAAATTGATCTGGTGATGGAACATAATGTCTTGGAATGTTTGACGCTTCGCCACCATGATGAGCTTGTTGTAATTGTGAATTTTGTTCATAATAAGAATTGGTATGACATGAAGTATTGGTCCGATAATCCGGAGAATTTAAATGAATCGTTGAATAATTTTCCGACGGTTGTTGTCGATGTTGTCTTTGTCCACCAGTATGAATTTCATTATAATAATGCTGATGTTCTGCAGTAGATTGATGTGAAATCGCTGAATTACCATGTGGATTCAAGCTATCTGAACCTGTATGATACGTTCCATTAACAGAATAACTATAACTGTTTGAGGTAACATAATCATCAGCAGAATGTTCATTATGAGATTGTGAATAATTATGATTTGTATTATAATTATTAATATCTTGAATATTTCTTTGATAAGACGAATGAAAGGTAGATGCATTTTGTGAATATCCATTGTATTCTTGGGTTGTTGAATAGTGTGTTTGCTGATGATATTGCATAGAAGCATTATAAATTTGATGTGCAGCTGTTGTTGATCGTGAATGATGACTAATTCTAGATGATGTGACTTGATTTGGTCTTGGATAAATCGGATGAATTTCTGGTGGATTAATTCCACGAGTTTGACAATTATCTCGATTGGTATATAAATTTTGCGATTGTATATGATGATCTGGATTAATATTTTGTCTATTAATTGGTAATTCATTACGATATTCATTTATTTTTAATTGCTGATACATATTACGTTGAGTTTGACAATGTGTTTGTAAATTATTGGAATGATTTTTCGTATTATGAGGTGACATTGAGCCAGTAGTATTATTATTTATATTCCCATGTAAAATAGCTGGCGTTTGTATTGCGTTCGTTGATGTTGGTGAACTTCTTGATCTTTGTAAATATGTTGAATGAGTTGAACTAATACTTAATGGACTGCCTTGCTGTAATTGCACTGGTGTACCCGGCTTTGATGATGGTGTAATACTTCTCGTTGATGAACATTGACCAGATAATGTTGGATTTGTTGAATCAGGCATTGCTTGAAGTACTCTTTCATTTGTTATCAAACACGATTCCTTTAACATTGTTGGTGATTTTTTACTTATTGTTATTTTATTTTTTCCAATGTTAGGACTTTTATTACCACTTTCCACTTTGATATTAACATTATTTGTAAAGGTATTTGCTGTCATATTGGATGATACTATTTCATTGTCTTCATTAGATCGTGAATCATCATCAGCTAACATTTTTTCAAATGTACTTGATGCACTATTTGTACTTCCAATACTGCTTGCGCCATTGCTATTATTATTAAATTGTGTTGTTGATCCGGTTCCATTATTATTTGCAGCACTCGGTGAATTATTATTATTAGTATTATTATTGTTATTGTTATTATTGCCAGGACGCATTGAAGTACAATCTGTTTTTTCGGTTATGGTACTGCCCACATCGGGAACGCCGGAAATATCACAGTTGTGGCAGCTTTTTTTCTCATCTTCGTCAATCATCAACTTGTCTATTTTATGTTTCTCAACGCTGTCTCCCAATGAACTGTCTTTATCATCGCCGTCCTCTTTGCTTAATGTCTGCCTCTTGTGTTTCATTCGGCGATTTTGAAACCAAACTTTTACCTAGTAGCAGCAGTGAAAGTTTTATTGAAATTTTTTTTAGGAATTTTTGGTTAATTTAAAAGTTTTATGTAGAATATGATGAGTTTATGAATTTAATTTAATGTTGATTTGATATAGTTGATGGTGAAAATCTGATAATTTATACAAAAAAAAAAATATATTCTTGGTTGACGATAAAATTTAGAGTTAATTAGAGGCTTTAGTGAATTTAAAAATTCGATTTTTCTGATAAATAACATGAGAAAATTTTTTTTTTTCGATTTTTTTGGTAATTAAAAATTTTTTTTTAGCTATTATATTGTTGATTTAGCATTGTAGTGTTTATTGTGAGATAATAATTAATGTCAGATCAATAAATTCCAGTTTAAAGAAAATTTTTTGTCAATTATAATCAACTTTCATCTTTCCAGCTCTACAATTCGAAAACTGTTGGTCGGAGAGCGTTTGCGGTGAGGAACTTTTTTGTAGCAAATTTAACGCCCTATAAAAGCTGTGTATTAATTTTTTCCAAAAAAAATTTTTGATTCCCAAAAAATCGAGTTGAAGTCAAAAAAAAAAAATTTTCTCGTGTTATTTATCAGAAAAATCGAATTTTTGAATTCGCTAAGTCTCTAATTATAACGCTGAATTTTTTTTCAAATTTTTTATATATTATGAGGATTATAAAGCTATAGAATGATCGAGTCCTACCTGCCTTTCCGTAAGATCCAATGATGCAGCAATTTCAATTCTTCTTGGTCGACACAAGTATTTATTGAAGTGAAATTCTTTTTCCAATTCAAGTAATTGAGTATTAGTATAGGCAGTGCGTAATCTTCGTGGCAGTCCATTTTCTGGAAACAAAGGATTTTATATATATTGTTAAAAAGGATATATATAAAGTTTTAGAATTCTTTTATTCGATTAAATTTATATAGAGCGCGTTGATGGTAATTTAACTAACGACATCAAATTCCAATAGCGTGGTAAGAGCAAAAGCGATTCATCGACAAGAACCATGGTCCCTTGGGTTTAGTGGTGAAATTCAACGAAGCATCCTCTGATTAGCGTCACCTAATTGTTACTCAGCAAGAAACTTATCTTGCTAGTGATAACGAGAGGATGCTCTCATGATACTCTAAGCATCTTCGGTTTCGACAATGCGATTAGTTCTTGTATACAATATATATATTTATATACAACTTCTCTTAATATATATATTGTATAATATGTACGAAGGAAAATGTGATAATATTGATTATTTATATACATGCACGCATTGATGGGGAAAAAAAAAAGGATGGGAATTGATGTTCATATAAATATCTAGATAAATTTCCTCATCAAACTTCTACATTTATAAAGTGATAAAACATATATTGGAATATTGATTATATTTTTACTACACTTGGAAAAGAATTTATTAACTGTTAATTATATAATGATATTTATAAACTAGTTTCTAAAATCATTGATTTGAGAGTTGAAATCGTCGTTGAAAAGTGCCCAAATTAGTGTGAGTATTAAAAAAAAAATTGAGCTTCGCTTAGAAGCAGCCATATTGATAGTGCCGTGATAAACTGCATCGAAGTGAAAGTGCTATCTAGAAAATTTTCAAAGTAAGTAATAAATCTGTTTGTATCTTGAGTGTAACTTATATTTATATGTTTATATTTGTACAAATCTATAGTTAAGTGTTTCAGTTGTAGAAATCAGCGCTTATTTGAGAAATTATTCGTAACACAAAATGATAAAAATATTTTAGGTTACAAATGGTTATGTTGCTAATTTGGAATATGGCTCAGGTTGCTACGTTTGTGATTATTGCAAAGACTACAAAAAATATAATTGATTTAGATATAAGCTTGAAGTTGAATTTTTTAAATTTTATAGTTGAGATTTAAGTTTAAAGATATTTATATAGTTAATTAAAGTTGATTATTTAGGTGATTGTAATTTGGAATACCCTATTCCAAATTATATTCACATTGGTTAAACCACGCCAATCTGCAATTTTATAATTAAACCAAAATTTATCCTATTTATAATAATCCGAGGCTGTTCATTTTTTTTTTATTTAAATAAAATATAAGTTTCTCTAACATTTAATGCAGTTCTTACTTTTTTATCTCTTAACCCATGATTAATACGATTTTTTTAAAAAGTGGTATTCCAAATTTGCATCCTTTCCTCTAGGATATCTTGATAATAAATAAATCCATCCTCAATAATTCATCAGCCAACAAATTTACAAAACAACGATAATTTTTCCCAGGAAGTTGTTTTGTGTATTAATATTCGACGCTTAAAAATTTTCTTTATGCATTTCATAATGCTTGGCTGGGTACAGAGAGAGCTATAAGGGTATGCATCAGAACCACAGATATACACTAAACTATCCCCATGACGTGAACGCGCGGATGTAAGGGTGGTCGGGGTGGTCGGGGCGGAATGGGCAGCCGGAAGGTTGAAAGCGTGATGGAGATAGAAACCAAGTAGAAAAAGGGAGAACAGGAAATGGAGGGTGGTACGAGTAAATCCATCGAGCTATATAGGAGCAACTTGGTCGAGGGGAAGCGAGGTAGAAATATTGCGTGATTGACATGAGCCTCATCAGCATTTCCCATTGGTTGGACGCGAACTTGTCAATCAAACGAGATCCACGCCTTTAGACTGCCATATTGCTTGCTACCCTTACCCTTATTTATTTATATATACATGTTTAAAAACACTACATGATGAAATTCATCAGTGGATTTTAAAATTATATAAAAATAATCATGAAAAAAAGGAAATAATTATTAGTAATTATTATTTGTATTATATAAATCTAAAAATAAATTTAATTAATTACTCAGTTGGATATATTTATTATCAATTTTTTATTTAATTGTTGATAATTTATATATCTAATTTTTGATATGTGTAGTATAAATGAATTAATAAATGATAGATATAATTAAAGATAATTAATTGCAGTTTATGAAATTAAAAGAAAATTTTTGATTAAAAATTGTGTAAAATAAAAATTTTAAAAACAATTTTTAGTGGACTTTTACACGAAATTTTCTACTGTTTAGTTTTAATATACATTTATATCTATGAGAAACGACATAAATCAAATGAAAATTGGAAGTTGTTTTATAAAACCATTGAATATTAATAGCACAGCAGGTTTGTTTGGCCACCAAACGATTTAAGACGGTTGATGAAGCGATTACAAGTGAACGCGTTCGCACCCCACTTACTTTCATTGACGACTGGTAATATTTCTTTTCTTTCCCACTGCGTCGGCCCCCATGTGGCCCTTTATTCAACACAGACCGAATCATTTCTCTATTATTTGTTTGCTATCAGCGTCATGTTCTCGAATCTAAACTCTCTCATTCGTTTTGCAATAGCTGCATGCATATATACTTTAAGCTTTATACGTCTAAGGATACTTATTTTCTCGCGAATATATTTTCTGGAGGCTGTCCAAGTATTCAGCTATCTACTAGTGGTGGTAATACGTACTACGAAAGATAGAAGACACTTAAGGAACATAAAACTGAAGCAGAAATCGGTTCATCGTGATTGTCGAATCATTGATTTATCGGTTGGAATTTTTTAAAAAATTCACTAAAGAAATTTAGATATCTTTTTTATCGTGTGTATTTATATTTATAATTATTTGGTATGTTTATACTTATAGTTATTTCGTGTATCGAAATAAATTTGGGATTTTTATTATTTAATATATTTAATACTAGCTTTAACTCGCGGCTCTGCTCGCGTGGAAGTAGTTCTGAGGGACATTAGATATGTAGGAAATAATCACAAACAATAATTTAATGGGAAATAGATATTTTATAATAATAACCATAAAAATGTAGTTCAATAAATATTACATCATCTTTACTTAATAAGGTAAGAAAAAAAAGGAAAAGTTGTGAATCGGCCTGGAAACAAACCCGGGCCGCCCGTTTTTATTTTTATTAATTATTGTGTATACAATATTTAACATTAGCCGTGTTTATACATACTTGAATTATTATAAGGTTTAACTTAAACGCTAAAACATTAAACTAACATAATAGATTTATAGTAAACTATTAGCCATTTGGCTCTCTTAGTTGTGTTTGATCATAGTTTCTTTTTTTTTGTATTTTGTTTTTCTTTATTTTTATGAGTCTAAAATTTAGGCCATTTAAAAGGACTTTACGTGCATTCTACCACTGAACTATCGATGCTGATGCGAAATATTTGTTACTCAAGGTATTTAATCTGATATTTGACACACTTAAATAATACATATTATTTTGCAAAAAAAAAATCGACATTTGTTGTGAAAAAAACCATGCCTATAACCATTCTGAGGGGAAAATATAGAACTGTACACATTATCGCGATATTCAGTGCTGTGGTTTAGGCGTGATGCTCGGACACCGTACAGACATTCACATTTATACTAATAGAAGAAGATTAATCAGTAGAAAAAGATTATTTAAATTATATGATTTTTTCAATTTCCTTTCATGACCGCCGGCTTTATTTCCTTATTTACATTATTTACTCTTTTACTTCAGTTCATAAATCTGTAATAAACGCTCACTAGTTTACGACAACTTGGCTAATATTAAGTTAAACAACCGAATAATTTTTTTAAATCATTTTTAACAATTAAACTTTCACTCATATATATACTTCTGATGAATTTCGCATCTTTATATACTTCAACAAGTCCTGGTAATTTTAATACATCATTTTCTATTTTATTTTTTTTACTAGTTCATGTATTATTTTTTTCTTCTCTTGTACTAGCTCTGACTGACTCATCATTTGGCTGAGTTGAACTGGCGCAATGCCTCACACACAACCTTCTATTAATTCCTTTGTTTCTTGTGAATCGACGGCGGACTACGATAAAACGTAAAAGGTGAAACAAAAGACAAATTACACTGACGGCCATCCTTGTGACCCTCTCTCCCCACCTGTCTGTATTTTTCATATAGGGGAAAAAATATAAAGGAGGCGAAAAAAAGTTCGAGTGAAACAGCAAAAAAAAGATAAAGAAAAATGGAGAAAAAAAAAATTCGATTCTTATAATTCAGTAGAATAATATAAATTAACGATCTTTTATTTTTATTTAGATATATTTACATTTATTCAATGATTTAGAATTGATTTTCAACTTAATATAAAGCAATATGATTGATAATATGAATTTGAATTGAATTTTATTGCATTTATATTAGAAAATTTGCGACACTATAATAATTTTTAACACAAGCAGCAATTAACAATTTTTTTTTTCATTTTCCCTTCAATGATTAATTATTTTAGATATGTACAGTGTTCTAGTGTAGATTTAAACCAACACGTGAGCAGTACACGTGATCTATCAGTTTAAAAAAAAATATAAAAGCCGTGGTGAATTTTGCAAGAGGGAGCTGTGTGATGAGCTACTTAGTGGTCAAAGTAGTTAAGCTCTCAAGGGATGCGGAGATTAATTGACACATCGGTGTCTTGGTGGATCCGCACTTGGGACATTATTTTTCGACTTCACTCAAAGTTGAGTGATGAGTGTACAACATACACACACACACACACTCACACAAATACACAGATAATGTTTGGAAGAAAAAAATTCAAGGATAAACAATAAAATCAGCTGAGTGAATTAAATTGGATTTATCAATTTTCTTTGTTCCCATAATTACTAAAATTGTCAATATAGTTTTCAGATTAGTACACTAAATCTATCGTCCATAAACTTAATACTTCCAGTAAATCGTAATGTAGTGGCTAAGATAAAAAATTAACTAGCTTAATATTACCCATTAGAAATAAAATCCAACATGTTGCTTCATTGTTTTATGTATATCTGTATAATATTTGAATTGATGTCATTTCAGACTGGCCACAGTCTAAGCTACGTGAATTATGACCGTGATCCTGACATTTCCACTGCTCTGTTACTCAATTTAGAGATGATTTCGCGTGTGACCGTTGGCCAGTGGTCGGTTAACCTCGCAGCCGCCAAACACTCGATCTTCTCTCGAAACTATTTGGTTCAACTCTGGTGGCGGCCGCATAGGGGTCGTTAAATCTCCATTCTCCTCGACATTCGTTGTCCTTTACAAAACTGTGAGAGACCCCCCATTGGTCTATAAACCTTCTCCCTATGGATCGCCACAAATCGCGACAGTGCGCTGAGACCACTTGCTAGATTTATTGACTCTTAATGGTTTAACATTGGACCAACAAGTTGTTGAAAAATTGTATTACAGTGCTGTTACTACTTCATTTCAATTTGTTAACACAGTTTTCATGATCGATTGTTATCTTTTACTTGCTGGGTATACGACGGCGTGTGTGAATAATGATGTTTTAGAGTGAGCTGAAGTTGATGTCGCTAAATTAATGGATGAAACTTTAAGCATAGTTACAAACAAACAATTTAATTTAATGACAAATTAAATAATTTGACATTGTAAATTGTAAAACACAATAAAATTAGATTCGAATATATTTTGAATAAAAAACTTTAATTAATTTGTTTAAAATCTAATTATATTAAATTCTCTGGGCGGATTGTGGCATTATACTTAACTGGAATTCTGCATTGTAGTTTTATTTATTCGATTATTTATTTTTTTAGTGATACATTTGTCCATTTATTTATATAAGTTTGAATTGTTGATGGAAATTGCATGTATATATTTATAGATATTATTTTTGTACATATACTGTTTGAATTTCAATATTAAATTGATTAGTTAACCAATTACTTTATTAATAAATTTATTTATTTATTTATAACTTGTTGATGAAAATTTATTCACCCATTTATTTATTTATTTATTTATTTATTTATTTACCCATTCATTCATTTATTTATTTATAACTTGTTGATGAAAATTTATTCACCCATTTATTTATTTATTTATTTATTTATTGGGCACTACTAACCAGAATATAGCCGAAAAAGCGTTGCATTTACACCGAAATTGTCTGGCCAATTAACAGAAAATCTGTGACATTTTTGTCTGTATTTTGTTCACTTTTCCTGCCACGACATGTCATAATTCTTTTCGGGTTTAATTGTTGATTTAATATTACCACACATGGTCATGATGAAAGGATTGGGAAAACCACATGGTCAGCATGACCACCATTTACATCAAATTTTCACGGTAGTACCGCAGTTAATGTGTTTTCGTTGGGACAAATGATATATACCATAACTTTGTGGCCACCGCGTAGCCTTCAACAGTATAACACGGCAAAGTGTAAAATCATCAGTAAAACAGATTTTATTTTTTCCCGCATATGTGGGTGAATGAGACGGGTTATACAAAGATAAGTGACTGATCGTCATCAAGCGTCGGCCACTTGGCATCCTGGGGTTTTTGGTATATATACATATACACATCATGCATATATACATAAGGCTAGACAAGATTTATGATAAATGAATTTGTTAAAAATAAATTTGCTACTGTTAAAAATGATAAAATGATGATTTTCTTTATAAAGAATCTACGAGAATAAGGATATTAAATTATCATATATTATACGAATATATAATTTTAATTTAAAATCTTGTTGTTATACTGAAGAAATTTAATTTTTCACGAGAGATAAATTACCGATTTATTTTAACTTACCTTGTTGACTATTTTTCCTCGTGGTTTTTTTCTCTTTCATCCAAGGATATTCAGGCACATTGACATTAGATGAGTCTGTTACACCGTGGGTGTCCATCATATTATGATAAGTAGGATGATGAGTCCCAGGACTGATAGGTCCAGTATTAGGTGATTGCTGAAGCGATCCATCGTTTGTAATTTGGGGTAATGCAGTCATAAATTCGGCCATCGACGGCTGACTATTTATGAAGCCAGTTTCGGCAGTGCCGCAAGTTGGATCCATCGTCGAATGAGGAACGTGCGGCGGTAGACTGGCCCCGGATCCTGCTCCAGCAACCACCGAGGCCAGCCAAAAGCCGCCGTCGACCGCAGTTGTATTTGAGCACCTGTCGTCCGCCAGGTCTATTGGAGTGAGCGCCCTCGTTTTTACTTCTTCTATATAAGTCTTGTTGACTTTGATGCTGCTAAACTTCGTCTCTGGTAATTTGATGTTGTTAGGAATTTGTTGGATACTAAGGTCTTTGTTCTGAAATGAACTGTGCTCTTGACGCATGTGGTTCTAACTTAAAGATAAAAGCATGCAAATTATCTGATATTGTGACAATTAGCACAATATTATATCGATATTTTAATTCTTCACTTTTTTCTTCCATTCACTTATTGCTGGGTTTTTATAACAGCAATCATTTAAATGATGGTTTGTTTACTTTCTAATCATGTCTTAAATTACTTCATACTATCCAGATTCGTTGAATATCAAACGTGACATGAAATATCGATGATAAATAACTTTTCACTCAACACAAACTTCACCCACATCATGATATCATTACTGGAAATATAATCATCATTCAAACATAGTCACCACTATTGAATTCCTACTAATTCCACTGATATACCACCAATTCCAAATGAATTTTAAACATTCAATGATATTCCTATCAAATAATTAACATATTACTTTTAGATATAATTTTAATTTATCATAAGTCTTGAGGTCATTTGTTTTTTCTTTCCAATGCTCACAATATCGCGCACTATAAAAACTACAACAAATGCGCGTCAAGAATTTAATGATGATCGGTAAAATTAAATCACTATATTTACACAGTATCACCAAACTGGTGGATAAACTATACGCACTGTCACTATATAGTATACATTCGTACACGATCGGTAGTAATCTGACGAGTAGCGGGCACATGAAGTGAAGGGAAGACCTTTCGACTTGGTTGAAAAGAAAACGTAGAGGTGGAAAGTTTTGCCCACGGAACAAATGAGTGCGGGTGGGAAAGACGGTTCATTGAAAGAAGATGGCGTTAGATGATATATATATAGTTGTTGGTTGGTAGTAGCGGAAACGAAGGAGATGAAACATAAGAAACAAAGAAAGAGAACGTCATTCGACACGGCCAAATTCCAATGCAAGATTTTTTTTTTCTTTTTTTTTTTTCACTTCTCTCTATACTTACAGAGTCTCCATTATTACTGCTGTCTCACTTTTTTTCCTTCTCATTCCCTCTCATCTATTTCAGCTTCTTCTTTACCTTGTCGTATCTCTCCTGCTTTTATAAGGTTTCCCTTTCCTCTCAATTTTTCTCCCTCCCTCAACTGTTTTCGATACTTTTTATTCTCTTTTCTACAGGCTCCATTCACATTTTACATTTTATTCATTCCATTGGTTCTTCCTAACTTCAGTTTTGATTATAAATATTGTTTATTCATTATACCCCGAACAATATTTCACACCAATTATTAATTTCAATTCATTTGTATTATTTTATTCTTTATCCTTTGTGTACATCTCTCAACTGTTTTTAATCACACACTTCTTAGACATTTGCGGGTGCAGCTAAGCCGATGTTTGTCGACGGTTAATAATCACGTGACTTGGCAAAGAACCAATGAGCGTGTGGTATCAGACTCACCGAAGCTCAACCCTCTATTCAGCTCGGGGGCGGGCTCGGCCCCCGAGTGGTACGCAGATACCTCAGAGGGTACAACACACGTTGAACTGTTGGCGTGCTCTCGCTTACTCGCGTAATTCTATATCGCGGGCACTTACAGTACATCGGTCCGAGCTGTGCGAGTGCAGGCAGGCGACTCTTCGTATAGTAACGGTTCTCAAACTCCAAGGGCGGCTACCACGGCTTCCAGCCTGTGGGCGGGACGCGCGAGCGCGCTTAACTACAATTCGCGACTTACGATGGTGGGGACCTGATACTGCCATGTGCTCCAAACACGCGGTCTTGTATGAAGCTTCTACCTGTCATATCTGTATGTTTGTGCCATCAGGTTTGTCTCAGGCATGAAACCATCATGCTTCATACATATATTATTATGAATTTATGTTGTTGTAATATACTAAATCGCAACATTTTATAAGGATAACATATTGTTTTACTTTCCGTTAAATTGGAATAAAAATATATTCGTCTCCGAAATGCATTTTTACTTGTATTTACAAAGCATGGATACAAATTATATTCTCGTATATACATGTCCGTTTGGTTGCCTGTCTGTGGTAAATATTATTAATGATTTCGCAGTGTTTTTGAGGACTTGTCGATGATTGGTTTATTTTCGGAATTTTTATGATGATTGGAAAGATAGAGCTTGGGATTTAATTGACTTATTTTCTTCTAGTATGATGGAATGAGAATTACTAAAGCAAGTTTAGTTGATTAATTTAATAATTATTAATATATTCTTATTCAAATAGCGAATAAATAATCTAATTTTAATGTAAAATCACTAACGCATATATCATTTTGTATCGCTTGCATATAAATTGGAGCATCCACAGATGTTCTTACATTATATAAAATTACACGCGCACATTTGAAATATATAAATATAATAATATTTATAGCATATATATGTACATAGTCGAATACAATTGTTGAAGATTGAATTTCTTCATCCATAAAAACGGATCGTCATCAACAATTGGACCCTGCATCATGAGTGATACGTCACCAAGCGTAAATTGATGATAGATTGCCTAGATTCGCTTTGTAGAAGAGCTTGAATTTTGGCAGGCGACTTGATTGAATAGTTTCAACGTACTTAAATATGGCTTAACAGAAACATTTGTCTGTTAGTACCTTGTATCAAATAATATTAAATATATAATATAATATAATTTAGCATTAAATGTTGTAAAAAATAATTTTATAATATTTATTTATGTCAATTTAAAATAGTTATCATAATTATTTTATTGACAATATTTTTTTTTAAATGATTGACAGAGAAGAGAGATGAAAAGTAGTGTATATAAACGTGCCGAATCAAAAGTTGACTTATTTAGCTGCAGCAAAATTGGTGCGTGTCGCAGATCGGTATGTACATAATATTATATATACATATTCATATATATTTACATATATGTATGTATTCATACATATTATTCCTTCGACGTGTATGTAGGTATATATTTGAATATATACATACGATGAAACTTTTAATAAATGGCGAAGTCGATATGAAGCATCGGACTTTGACATATCGCGCGTCTGTAATGTATAGTTAAATCTGGCAGCAGATGTGGCGGGTGCTGCTGCCTCTTTACCCTCTACCTTGCCCTCAGCACCGATTTCACGCGCTGAATTTTGAGCCCTCGTACCATCACCGGATTTCGCTTTGCGTGATTTCATAACTCTGATATCGTCACAGATATAATATATTTAAAATGTTACTTTTGTACATAATTGAATTATATTACGCATCAATCATTACATTTGGAATTTAAATTAGATAATAGAAAGATTTAATAAAGTATTTATTTATATTTACTGGTACACTGAGGAGAATATTTATTAGCTGTTGATAATTTTTATTAATCAGTTTTTTAAAATTATAATTGATTAGATATTACAAATATTCACTTTCAATTTTTACATATCTCTTCATAAATATTATATAAGTATGTTTATTAGGGTATTTTATTTTTAGGCGATAATTTTTTTTTGTTTGTGAACACTGAAAATCTGATAATTTATACGAAAAAAAAATTCAGAGTTAATTAGAGGCTTAGCAAATTCAAAAATTCGATTTCCCATATAAATAACACGAGAAAATTTTTTTTTTGATTTCAACTCGATTTTTCAGTAGTCAAAAATTTTTTTTGAAAAAAAATGAAGATACAGTTTTTGTAGGGTATTAAATTTGCTACAAAAAAGTTTTTTACCGCAAACGTTCTCCGACCAACAGTTTTCGAGTTGTAGAGCTGGAAAGATGAAAGTTGATTATAATTGACAAAAAATTTTCTTTAAACTAGAATTTATTGATCTGAAATTAATTATTATTTTACAATAAACGCTATAATGTTGAATCAACAATGTACTACCATAAAAAAAAAATTTTTGATTACCGAAAAATCGAGTTGAAGTCGAAAAAAAAATTTTCTCGTGTTATTTATATAAAAAATCGAATTTTGGAATTCGCAAAGCCTCTAATTAACTCTGAATTTTTTTTCAAACGGGAATATTTTTTTTTGTATAAATTATCAGATTTTCAGTGTTCGCACAAACAAAAAAAAATATCGCCTTAAAATTAAGAAACACCCTAATACATATGAATATACTAAATCTATTGCATAAAAATATAGAAAAAGAAAATCTACTCTATACTTGAGGGACACTGGAATGTTCTAACGTTGTCTAACACTCGGTGCAAATTGCCCTTGTAAGTGTAGTACATTAATCTTTGGTTTGGTTGGTGGCACGGCCACCGCGTGTGTTGCGGCCGCGTTTCGCATCCGGCATAGCACCGGTCTTTCCCTTTCTCATTCCCTAAAACATATAACGACCGACCACCTTCTCGCCTTTTCGTATTCTCGCATTCTACAACCCTCCATTTTCGGTTGGTTCTTACGCATTCGGGTACGTATAGTTCAAACCACCTTTATTATACTTTAGATCCGTTGACCTCGCTGTTATATACGCACGTTATGTTGCCACCATACAGGATGGTAATGCGAATACTATATGTCCTGTAGGGAATTTTAGATCCAGAATTATCATAAATTTTTCCTCACACAAACTAAAAAAAAAAAAAAACAAACATAAATTAATTCATAACAATATTATCATATTCAATACATAACTAATTGTAAATTATTAACCATAAGACACAACTATACATTGAACAATTATGTAAAATATAAAATATAAAATAAATTAATAAATAATAAAATTAAGAGCAAAAATAAATATATTTTTTAAATTTCTGTTAATTATTTAATTCGCCTCGTTTATCAACTTGTTTAATTTTGAGATTAATTATGTAATATCTTTGCTTAGTGGTGCTTTATACAAAGGATCATGGCTGTACGTGATCATTACATGTATAAAGTAAAGCATTAAAAAAAAAAAAAAAAAAAAATTTGGGTAAATATATTTAAGCTTTAGGCACACAGTAAAATCTCTTCTTTACATAGAGCTCTTAACCTACCCGATATTGGAAGAGAATGGATGATGAGAGAGATAGAAAGAAACAGAGATCTGAGTATCGCGTAGTAAATTTAAAAGTAAAATGTCCGACTTTGTAAGCCAATCCTTATACGTTGAAAGGAAGGCGCGCAACCTAACCTTTCGGACTGCTCGTTTTCTCTCCCTCTGCCCCTTATACAGCAATACCAATCCGGCCAGATTTAAATGGAGCTCAACTGCGCCTTAGTCTATCGTTCACCCGCTTCATTGTTTCAAGAAAGTGAATCGCGTTTATATAAATGAAAAAAAAAAATAAGAAGAAAGAAATTTTTATTCTAAAAATTCCGTATTAATTATATTCAATATCAAATTTTATCCACACTTTAATATCCTTAGAAGGATAATAAATATTAAAAAACTGCTGCATGTATACTAGTTTTTTGTTGGTTAGGTTGCGTGGTATGGTACTATTTAAGAAGTTTCAGCTTTGAACTGTAATAATAGGTATCCATAATTATTATACATGCGTTCGTCCCCTTTGCTTCGTGACGCGATTCCACTGATACCAGTATTGTCGCATATAATACTGTATATAAGATCGTGGAGACTTGATAAGTTGATGCCTCGGTCGTTGCTCTGGTTACGTTTATGTTGTTGTTATTATTGTTATCATTATTATTACGTGTAAAAGAAGCCGCTGAAAAATGATGGCGGCCATTTGAAAGGGAATTTTTTTTTTATTTTCCAAATATTAACTTGTACTCAAAGTCTATAATAATGTATATAATTTTTAATAACTTATCAGCAAAATATGATAGACATTTAATAATAATATACTAATTCATAAGAGTGTCTAAAAGAAACTAGATATTTATAAATAATAATAATAAAAGAAGAAATAAAATGAATAAACATTAAAAAATGAAAAGTCGTTGATAGGATGATTTGAAAATGTCATACAAAGCACAGCTTATCGTGCTTTTACTCGCGCGGTTGCCTAATAGTAAAAGTGTTATATGATATATATTATGTTTATGTATATATAGATGAAGATATATATATGTGTGTTGCATGCTTCACATCTTCCTCTGCCCTTTTCAACTCGTCGTTCCGGACTGCTTTTCTGTATACCGCGTTCCGTTTTGCGGCATTCGAATTGCAAATACCAGAATGTTTGCATGTTGTTGTCATCGCATCGGATGGGACCCACAAGGGATGAAGGGAGGAGGAGGAGGAGGAGGAGGATGAGTAGAAGAGAGTTGGGGTTGAACGAAAACGTTGCGGTGTGGCGCGGAGGGTGGTCTTTTTAGTTGGGGGAAAACGTTGAGAAACTCTTTGCAAAAGGAAATGGAGAGGAACTGACTCGAGTCTCACAGATAAAGTGGAATAAAAATAGGCAAGTGAGTGAGCAAGGAGATAGAAAGTATGAGATGGAGACGGTATTTCCTGCCTGGGAAACATTAGCGCCCTCTCTGTACTCTCCCCTGTATACGTATAGAAAAGAAAACTCCTTCTTATAATTTTGCTATTTTCCCCAACCCTTGTCTCTTATTTTCTTCTTGTTTATATTTTTTTATTTTTCTTCATCATCTTAACGTGCAGTCACTCATTGTTGTATCCACTGTTGTATAAACAAATATATATCCAGCTATAACAATAACAATTATATGTAATATTATTTATTAGGGTGTTTCATTTTTAGGCGAAATTTTTTTTTTTTGACTTCAACTCGATTTTTCGATAATCAAAAATTTTTTTTGAAAAAAAATGATTTTACAACTTTTGTAGGGCATTAAATTTGCTACAAGAAAGTTCCTTACCGCAAACGCTCTCCGACCTACAGTTTTCGAGTTGTAGAGCTTGAAAGATGAAAGTTGATTATAATTGACAAAAAATTTTCTTTAAACTGGAATTTATTGATCTGACATTAATTATTATCTTACAATAAACGCTATAATGCTAAATCAACAATATAATAGCATCAAATAAAAATTTTTGATTACCAAAAAATCGAGTTGAAGTCGAAAAAAAAATTTTCTCGTGTTATTTATATGAAAAATCGAATTTTTGAATTCAGTAAGATGGGTTAGAGGCGCTATCTTACTGTTATATTTTGTCTGTGATGTGTTGGACGAGTTATGGAATACCAAAGTCTTGAAAATAAGTGGTTAAACTTCCAAAAGAATGGTTAAAACCATGTTGAACGTCTTAAATAATGGTTAAATTTCGACTCTTGAATTAACTCAAAATTTTTTTCCCAACTTGAATATTTCTTTTTTCGTATAAATTATCAGATTTTCACTATTCACAAACAAATAAAAATTTATATGCACAATAAATTCGTCGTGCGTCATTTATAATTTTTTTTTATCAACTTGATACATATATATTTATATATTTATTTTATTCAAAGCCCGCCTTGTACGTCTTCAGAGTCCTCCATATTTCGCTGGGACTCGAGGTAGCTCATTACAATAATAGTCCCTAATAACAGTGCTTGCTGCACTGCTGCATATAGCGACAAGGAACACGATCATCGAGTTGCAGTGTTCACGTATAGGATTGGTGGCCTCGGGCTCGGTAATTGCGACCAGCGAGCGATGATTATTGGTGGCTGCAGGTATACATATGTTGTGTACCTGGCACCGATCATGATCGAAACAACCGCAGCCCTCAGCTGTTTATTAAGATCTGCTGCGGTAAATATTTATAAATATAAACACCGCCCTATTTCCTTCGCCATTTATTCTACATTTTTCTCATTCCTTTTTTTTTTTTTCATTATATGATTTTTATATAATATATAAAAGTGTTCATTTTATACTTGACTCGTCTGTTTATCTCCAACGACCGAGATCGCCCTGAAACTTCCATTCTTCCGCTTTAAACACACCTATTTACGTTGAAAATGCGACTTTGATGATGAGGTGCAGCATCGATCCACTGTGTGTCTGTGTATTTATTATATTAGTTGCTTGGAGATTTTTCATTTTTTTTTTTTTTTTTTTTTTTTTTTTTTTTGTAGTGTATGTATTGAAGGGATGTGTAGAGTATATAGTGCTAGCACTATCTATGTATCCATTTAGTAATATAAATTTTTTTATGTATAGTATGTACGTTGTGTATAGTATAGTTTTAAAAGAGTCGTCAGATTTTATATTTTTATAATAAATCCCTTGGGAGGGTGGTTTTAGTACTGACTTTTCGTGGTCATCTTCAAGCTCAACAGGTTCGTGCCTGTTTTGTACACTTCATATTATTTTGTGCACGTTGATAAAATGTTTTGTCAATCATTTTAATTTTTTTGAAGTGAAACTTCTTAATCGATTTCTGAAACGTTAAACTTTAAATGTTAATTGTTAAACTTTAATTGTTGAATGTTAAATGTTTTTTTTTTTAGTTTTATTATTTTGTTTATTCATTTTTACATTTATTTCATAATATTTTATTATGTAGTATTTATATTATAAATATATTTATGTACACTTATGTATATGGTGTATTTCAAGAATATATATATTAGATTCTCAAAGTATTTTTGGAGTTAGAATTTATTATATAGATTTTTGATATGAAAAAATAGATTTTTGAAAAATATGTATTTTTTGATTTTTCGATTTGACCTACGTATTTTTATAACACTCTGTATATTTTAATTTATATTTTAGTGGAATTATTTAGCTGAAATTATGAAAGAGAAAAAAATTTTTTTTTTCTTAATTTTAAATTTTATTTCAACTATGTACCTACATATGTGACGGTAAGATCTACCATTAATTTCAATTATAAAAACGTTATTGTCTTTTATAATACCAGCTGGTGTGCTGCGGTCAAAGGTCACTTTTATTTATTTATTTATTTATTTTATTTTTTTTTTTTTTTTTTGGAAACTCACCTTATGTGACCAGAGGGTACCGCGGGCACGTTTGAGGGAAATTTATTTTAAAAAACCACATTATACATATAAATATATACGTACATGTAGCTACAATATGTTGAAATTAGTTTGAAATTCAGTGGGAAAAATAGAAACAATAAATATTTAAAAACATTTCAACACTCATAAATTCATAAAAAAATTTTTTTTTTTATTAAAATAATAAATATATTTGAAATTAATTTTTTTTATTTTTGTAATATTGTTGATTCAGCTTTATAGTGTCTATTCTACGATAATAATTAATGTCAGATCAATAAATTCCAGTTTAAAGAAAATTTGTTGTCAATATTATAATCAAACTTTCACCTTTCCAGCTCTACAACTCGAAAACTATTGGTCGGAGAGCGTTTGCGGTAAGGAACTTTTTTGTAGCAAATTTAATTCCCTACAAAAGCTGTATATTCATTTTTTCCAAAAAAAATTTTTGACTCCCAAAAAATCGAGTTAAAGTCGAAAAAAAAAATTTTCTCATATTATTTATATAAAAAATCGAATTTTTGAATTCGCTAAGCCTCTATAATTAACTCTGAATTTTTTTTCAAACAGGAATAATTCTTTCATAATTTATCAGATTTTCAGATACGACAGACAAAAAAAAATATCGCCTAAAAATGAAACACCCTAATGTATATAAATATAAAAATCGGTATACATACATATACCTGTATATTTATGTATA
Organism: Microctonus aethiopoides; assembly: GCA_030347275.1. NCBI lineage: Eukaryota > Metazoa > Arthropoda > Insecta > Hymenoptera > Braconidae > Microctonus > Microctonus aethiopoides. The sequence goes on from JAQQBS010001423.1 coordinate 7,652,095, forward strand.
TACATAAATATATATGTAAGAAACCCGTTTCAGAAGTGCTTATTATATACATGTGCTTTACAAAATAAAGTAAGAAAAAAAAAAATATAAATAAATAATAAGAAAAAAAAATATACATATATACTTGAGGCGGAGAGAAAAGCTCGCGTGTGTCGTGGGCGTGCCACGTGACACGCTTCGTCGAACGAAGTACCGACCAACCGGCTCTGAGTTACGCCCGCTCTGATATTGTGCATAGTATAAGGTAATATCGGTTTTGATGTTTCTAGTCACGTGACCCGCCGTGGTCTCATATCAATTCGTGTAGTTAAGTACAATTTCGCGTGCTTAGATACTTATATCAAAAGAAACTACAATATATATCTATACATTATATATATGTATATATATATCTACCATTCAATTGCAATCGTCGCCATAATTGTTTTATATATACTTATATGTATACAATAAAAAAAAATATTATATATTATATATATAAAATAATAATGGTGACTCGATTAAATATTAATATTATTCCATATGGAAATTATTTATTAAATAAGTGGATATTTATAAACGCAAAAAACAATTTTGTGTTGAAGTAAAAAAAAAATTTTTTGAATAAATAAATAAATTATATTTTTAAAAATTTTTTTGAGTGTATAATATTTGTGTTTAGTTGAATTATACAAATATTCTATTGATCGTTAATATAATTTTTGAGTAAAAATAGTGGAAAAAAAATTTTAATAAATTTTTATAGTGAATTTTATTTTTGAAAAAAATTTTTTTGATAAATAAATAATATTTTTAAAAATTTTTTTGAGTGTAAAATATTTGTGTTTAGTTGAATTATATAAATATTCTATCGATTGTTAATATAATTTTTGAGTAAAAATAGTGGAAAAAAAATTTTAATAAATTTTTATAGTGGATTTAAATTTATTTTTGAAAAAAATTTTTTTGATAAATAAATAATATTTTTAAAAATTTTTTTGAGTGTAAAATATTTGTGTTTAGTTGAATTATATAAATATTCTATTGATGGTTAATATAATTTTGGAGTAAAAATAGTGGAAAAAAAATTTTAATAAATTTTTAGTGGATTTTATTTTTGAAAAAAATTTTTTTGATAAATAAATAAATTATATTTTTAAAAATTTTTTTGAGTGTAAAATATTTGTGTTTAGTTGAATTATATAAATATTCTCTTGATTGTTAATATAATTTTGGAGTAAAAATAGTGGAAAAAAAACTTTAATAAATTTTTAGTGGATTTTATTTTTAAAAAAATTTTTTTTTGATGTGTATAAATTTTGAAAATGAGTTAAAATCATTTTGAATATTATAGTTTCATAGCAGGGATATATACAAAAATGATTATATATTATATATTATTTATAGACACAAAAAAAAATTTTTGTATTAAAGTAAAAAAAAAAAATTTTGGATAAAAAAATAAATAATATTTTTAAAAATTTTTTTGAGTGTAAAATATTTGTGTTTAGTTGAATTATACAAATATTCTCTTGATTGTTAATATAATTTTTGAGTAAAAATAGTGGAAAAAAAATTTTAATAAATTTTTAGTGGATTTTATTTTTAAAAAAATTTTTTTTTGATGTGTATAAATTGTCTGTTTGATTTTGAAAACGAGTTAAAATCATCTTGAATGTTATAGTTTCATAGCAGGGATATATACAAAAATAATTTTTGTATGTATAACCATACATATGTGTAACAAAAAATATATATTCTGAAGGTCGGTGTGGTGTTATTAATGACACAAGTCCGCCGCATAATATTCATTACCACAAATAGTTGATTATCTGCGTATGCTCGTATATTATGAAAGTAGCCGACAAAGAAGAAGGTACATACAGTGAGGCATGACGAATTAATCTGCTGATTAAAGCAATCCACTGAAATTGTGATCACGATGCTACCAAAGATTTAACACGTACACATCATTGGTAAAAATCATATAATTTATATAAATGTATATAAATTGTATATGTATATTTTATGTACTTACATATGTATACATGAAATATATATTAATACGTGATTAATTAAACGCGAAATAATTTTTTTTTTAGCTTCAAAATAAATTTTTGTTTTTTCAAAATTCGATTGACACAAATTTGAATTGAACTTTTATCCAGAATTTTTGACTGTGTTATATGATAAATATATGAATATAATATATATGGAGTATAATAATCTGTGATTATTTATAATATTTATGTATTTATATTTATTTAAAATAATTATAAATGTATATTCAAAATATTAATATTTATAAATTTAATTAATTTACTGAATAAAAAAAAATTTTTATTTTTATTATTTCATCTTTTAAAATTATTTATACTCATTCAAAATGTTTATAAATCGATTGATAATAATAATATCTATGAATTTTATTGATTTACAAGATAAAAAAAATTTTTCAATCATTTATTTCATTTTTCAAAATTATTTGTTTTTTTATTTTTATTTATATTTATATTTATATTTATTTTTATTCAAAGACGTTGTGTCTTTTATTATTCCTGATATTTATACATTTATCTTTATTCGAAATAATTATTAATGTATTCAAAATATTAATATTTATAAATTTAATTAATTATTACTCAATATAAAAAAAACTTTTTATTTTTCATTTCATCTTTTTAAATTATTTATACTCATTCAAAATATTTATAAATCGATTGATAACAATAATATCTATAAATTTTATTGATTTAATAAAACAAAATAAATTTTCCATAATTTATTTCAACTTTTAAAATTATCTATACTCATTCAAAATAATTATAAATTAATTTCTAATAATAATATTAACGAATTTTATTATTTTACTAGATAAAAAAAAATATTCCATAATTTATTTAATCTTGCAAAATAATTTATACTCATTAATAAAATTTAAAAATCAATTAATAATAAAAATATCTAAAAATTTAATTAATTTACTAAATAAAAAAAAAATATTAATTACTAAAATTCAAATTAATTTCTACAGAAAATAAAAATTATGATTACATATTATGCAAAAAAAAAAAAAAAAAATTCTAAACACTAATTAAATATGTATCAAAATTAATAAAAAAAAATATATATATAAAAGATCACTTGCAAAATATTGTGCGCTATAAAATATCTATTTATCTATCTATAAAATATCTATATAAATTTTTATATGTAATTGTATGTATATATAGTAAATGTAGAGAGGGATCAGTTGGCAGGCTCGTAAGGGCTCTTATAACCCCCTGGGTCGAAGCGTACTTCCCCCGTGGCAAGAAGACAAATGAGCCTGAGGTGAGAACTTGCCCGATAAATACCAAAGGCGACACAGTGTTTGACTAGGGAGCATAGCGAGCCACAAGAAATATATACTGCGGACACTCTCATCCCCCATATTATACTCTTACACCCTGCGGTCCGAGTGTCCGACCCTTACATCCTTGTTCTACGACTGTCCACAAGAGCTCCAGCCTGTGGTAGAGGAACGTACACGACCAAACGTCGCCTCCAACTGTACAAATTCCACTTTTTTTTTTTTTCCCTTTCTTTAATTTCTTTTTTTTTTTTTTTTTTCATCCCATTTTTCTCGTACATCCTTTCTTTCCCCCATTATATGTATATTACATCCTTTACAACACTATATGTTTATTCATATGTGGATCTTTATATTTGTAACAATGAGAGAATTAAATAATTAAAAAAATTTATAAATATAGAAAAAAAATTTTTGTAGCTATTTTTTTTGTTTTTTAATTTTCATTGGAAGGTTTATGAAAAATTATTATGGATTTGGATTATGTATATTAGCTGTTTATTATATTTTAAATTAATTTATAATTATTTTGAATGAGTATAGATAATTTTAAAAGTTGAAATAAATTATGGAAAATTTATTTTGTTTATTAAATTAATATAATTTATAGATATTGTTGTTATCAATCGATTTATAAATATTTTGAATGAGTATAAATAATTTAAAAAGATGAAATGAAAAATAAAATGTTTTTTTTATATTGAGTAATAATTAATTAAATTTATAAATATTAATATTTTGAATACATTAATAATTATTTCGAATAAAGATAAATGTATAAATATCATTAATAATAAAAGACACAACGTCTTTGAATAAAAATAAATATAAATATAAATATAAATAAAAATAAAAAAACAAATAATTTTGAAAAATGAAATAAATGATTGAAAAATTTTTTTTATCTTGTAAATCAATAAAATTCATAGATATTATTATTATCAATCGATTTATAAACATTTTGAATGAGTATAAATAATTTTAAAAGATGAAATAATAAAAATAAAAATTTTTTTTTATTCAGTAAATTAATTAAATTAATAAATATTAATAAATATTAATATTTAAAAATAAATTAATAATTATTTCGAATAAAGATAAATATATAAATATCATCAATAATAAAAGACACAACGTCCTTAAATAAAAATAAAAATAAAATCAATAAAAATTAACAAATATCAATAATTAATAAAAATTTCATTTTAAAAATTATAAAACATACATATAAATTTATGTATATAAAATTTTAATTTATATTAAGTGTGAAACTATATACAAGATGCTTGATAGAATATATATATTTATACATATATATATACAAATATGTAGCTTTTACATATATTTATTTATACTTATAAATATATTGTATAGTGGACGCCTATCATGGACAAGGAAGAATTGAGAGTAAGTACGATATAGAAGGTTTGGTATTTGTGGCACGTTCGCGGGACACCACCAATGTATGCCACCCGCATAACATAACAGAGGCGCATCGGATTTTAGATAAAATCCCAGGAATAAGCGGCGGGAAGGATTCGTGATTGCTGGAGATGGACGTAAAACGTGACGGACTTTAAATCACCAATAAGCTATACGCAATTGTAACGCGCGCGAAATTATATTTCGAGGAGTTTTAAATTGGAAATATCAAATTTATAATATCGATGGACGTGAAGAAATTTAATTGGAATTGATTGATTAATTGCGGAGTAATTTATATTTGATTTTTTTTTTTTTTTTTTAATTAAATTTATGAGAGAAAATTTTACGATTGTGTTTTGTGGGATTTCATGTACCGACGGAAAGAATCAAATATTTCGTGTGTGTTATTTATATTTATCAACGGGTTTTGGTGTATTTATCATGAGAATTAATACTTTGAGAAATAATTAATAATGTTTGAATAAACAATTTAAATCTGTATTAAAAAAATATTAAAATTAAAAATTAAGACACAAAATTTTGGTTGGAATTTTTTTTTACAACAATTTTTACCATAAAATCGGTGTTGAATATCAATAAACACTAGAAAAGATTTAAAAAAATGAATATTACACTGTAAATGTTGTAAATAAATTTATGAATTAATTTATAAATAAATAAAATTTTGGAAAATTTTTTTTATTTAGTAAATTAATAAAATTCGTTAATATTATTACTATGTAGATTAATTTATAATATATGATTTTGAATGAGTGTAGACAATTTTATAAAAGATGAAATAAATATTATGGAAAATTTATTTTGTTTATTAAATTAATAAAATTTATAAATATTTTTATTATTAATCGATTTATAAATTTTTTGAATGAGTATAGATAATTTTAAACGATAAAACAACTTATAGAAATTTTTTTTTATTTATAGTAAATTAATAAAATTTATCAAAATAATTATGATAAATTAATTTATAAATATTTTGAATGAATATAAATAATTTAAAAAAAAAACAAAAAAAATTATGGAAAATTTTTTTTTATTTTGTAAACAAATAAAATTCATAGATATTATTATGATCATAAATTAATTTATAGATTTATGTTAAATTGTATTGAATAAAAAACAAAATTTAGTAATCCAAAAAATTATTTCTCCTTTTTCAAAATCCAAATTTTGAACAAAGACAATTACACAAAATATTCTACCATGAATATAAATATTATATATCCAGAATTATAATATTCCCAAAGATGATTCTCGCACAGTATACACAACTTTAATAAAATAAAAATAAAGTA
>JAQQBS010001423.1:7658410-7672843 GCA_030347275.1 Microctonus aethiopoides
AAAAAAAAAAAAAAAAAAAAAAAAAAAAAATGTTTTTTGAGAATATATGCCCGGCAGCATACCGATACCGGTGTTGCCAACAGTTGCCAGTCTTCAGCGCACTGCGCGCACACTATAATAATACGTCTGAATCCTCCGTTTCTTATTTGTCAAACGTCAAGTACAAAAACAAAGTGTATTTCGCGGTACCGGTGAGAGGAAATTTTTGGTATATACATAAATAGGTCCACATACATAATACACATATACTTATTTATGTGTATTATATATACATGAGAGAAAAACACAATTATAAAAAAAAAAAAAAAAAAAAAAAAAAACTAAAAAAATTTTTTCTATGTAAATAAAAAAGTGTCCCAAAATTCACGAAAAATTTCAAAAGCTACCAATGTGGTATTTTCGATTTTTTGCTTGAATTTTTTGGGACACTATTTTGCGATTGGAAATTTACATTATTATTGTTGCTATATGAATTATTAATAAATAAAGTGAAATAAAATTTTTTCACAAAGCAAATATATAAATAATTGTTCCAATAATAATTTACCAAAGTATTATGTTTATTAATTAAATGATGAAATTAATATTATTATTATAATATAATATTATAATTTTTTTTAGTTAATTTTAATATTAATATTAACTAAAAAAAAATTGATATTATTATTAAACATTTTTATAATTTTTTCAGTTTATTTTAATATTAATATTAACTAAAAAAATATTAATATTGTTATTAAATATTATTATGATTTTTTTAGTTAATTTTAATTAACTAATTAATTAATATTAACTAAAAAAAATTCATATTGTTAATAAACATTATTATAATTTTTTTAGTTAATTATTTAATTAATTAATATTAACTAAAAAAAATTAATATTGTTATTAAATATTATTATAATATAATTCCTAGTTAATTATTTAATTAATTAATTAATTAATATTGACTAAAAAAAAAATAATATTGTCATTAAACAAATAAACAAATAATTATTTTACTAAATATTTATTATTAAATGTCATGTGCATTATTTAGAGTTGAATAAATTTATTTAAAATAGTTTAGTAAATGCACTTGTTGGAGAAATAAACAGCTCTTTATCATATGTATTAAAATACTGCCATTTTAAATGAAAAATAATAATTTTAGCGATGAGACTAAATAACTATATTGCAAAGTTGTTAGTTATAACACTCGACAGTTTAAAAAACATATTTTCTCTGTAAAAAACACATCCCATTCCGTCTAAGGAAGATTAATAACTCGATACGTGTGCGCTTTGCAGCTTTAAAACTTTCGAATTAATCTTATACTTTATTTTTATTTTCAAAAAATAATTTCAACAAAAATTATTTATTTTCCATTGACTTTTCCCAAAGTCTTATTAATTAAACGAATACATTGAACAAACAATTTTATATTCTTCATTATATACAAATTAATATACAGATCATTTGTTATTAGTAAAGTTATAGATTTAATGACGCGAAATTATTTTTTTCTGCAGCTTTAACACAAAATTTTCGTGTTGAAATTTCATACAGAATTTTTTACTCCAAACAATTTCGGACCACTTTCTGATCAGGTATATATTCATAAAGTGGTAACGGTGTCTGTTTTTCTCCATCTTGAAAGAGTATATATATGCACATCTCCCTTATTTTTGACTGATCGACCGTCAAACGCTAATAAGTAACCGCCGAGCGTCGGCCTCTTATATTATATTCTGCCTTAACTCTCTTTTCTTTTTTCTTTTTTCTTTTAATTTTTTTTTTTATAATAGGTATATATGTTTATGTATATATTTATGTATATATATATATACACAATCTATGTGGGTATGTGGAGCGGACTGTTGAAAAGTTATGGAGTTTTAGTATATATTTAAAGAAAAAAAAAAAATAGATTGATATGTATTTATACATGGACATGGAGAAAACGGATTTGAAAAATTTCGAATTTTTTTTTTCTATATGAATTAAAATGATTTGTTAATTTTTAATAATAAATGATTGGCTATTATAAATAATTATTACTACCATATGTTGCAACAGGATTTTTTATTATTTATTTAATTTTTTACCGTTCATTTGTGCAGAAAAAAATAACGAATAAAAATTATAATAATATAATTATAATATTAATTTTTTTTTTTTTAGTTAATATTAATACTAACTAAAAAAATTATAACAATATAATAATAATATTAATTTTTTTTAGTTAATATCAAAATTAAAATTAACTAAAAAAATTATAACAATATAATGATAATATTAATTTTTTTTAGTTAATATTAATATTAAAATAAACTAAAAAAAATATAACAATATATTAATAATATTAATTTTTTTTAGTTAATATTAATATTAAAATTAACTAAAAAAATTATAACAATATATTAATAATATTAATTTTTTTTAGTTAATATTAATATTAAAATAAACTAAAAAAATTATAACAATATAATAATAATATTAATTTTTTTTAGTTAATATTAATATTAAAATTAACTAAAAAAATTATAATAAAATAATAATAATATTAATTAATTTTTAAGCTTTCAAATATATTTATTATTTAAGGTATGATATAAGTTATATAGTTAAAAAAAAAATTATAATGTTACTTGCGGTTATTATGAATCTTATTAATTTATCAAAATAATTATTAAAAATAATCGTAGATTCTCGAGGAAAAAGAATGGTCAACATTTCCGTCTTGTATTATTTTTCTTTGTGGATATAGTATATTGCGGGCTAACATAAAATTTACGAGAAGCGAATGGAGGCACAAAATTAACGATTCTGAGTCGTTGTGTAGAGAGAGAGAGAGAGAGAGAGAGTTAAGAGAAACCAAGTGAGATAGAGAGTGAAATGAGCATGGATGAAAAGAGGGTGGCAACGGGAAATTCAAAGTTTTTCTTAGTATTTTAATATAAATGCGCGGCACTGGCGAAAACCACGACTTATATACAGCAAGTTATGCCTGTGGGTCCGTGGGTTGTTTGCGGCAGTTTGTGCCAAGCCAAATGAAGAATGAAGCTGAAATTATTTGGTTTAAAATAAAAAAAAAACAATGACACAGGATGTGGAAATGACATTGCATAGATTTATGAAAGTGCCCCCTCCATTTGTCCATGTTCTAAATACTATTGCAATAAGTACATATAAATTACATAAACCAAAAGAAAGAAAGAATGAAAGAAAGAAAAAAATCAAGAAAAAAAAACAAATATTATTCTTTCCAAGCAAAATTCTTCAGAATAAATTTTAAATTCTGTGCAATATAATTATTTAGTAGCTTCAAATAATTTATCAAAGCATCACAATGTATGTGAATATATTTACAACATTACTTTACAAATTTATTTCATTGATAATACATCCAGAAAAGAATTAAAAGTCTTGAATCAAGTCGCGATTCAGACTTGACACTGTTAGATCTTTTTGATGCAAGTTTGAAATTATGCTTGACTCAAGACATTACACATGTCTTGAGTTAAATCAGTCGTTAAAAGGGACAAGTCGAAAGTAAACTTGATTCGAGTTTTTTCTAGTCTTGATTCAAGTCGTTTTTGACTCTTAATTCAAGTCATTTTTTAGTCTTGATTCAAGTCGTTTTTACTTTTGATTCAAGTTTTTTCTAGTCTTGATTCAAGTTGTTTTTACTCTTGATTCAAGTCGATTTTGACTCTTAATTCAAGTCATTTTTTAGTCTTGATTCAAGTTTTTTCTAGTCTTGATTCAAGTTGTTTTTACTCTTGATTCAAATTGTTTTTACTCTTGATTCAAGTCGATTTTTAAGTCTTAATTCAAGTTATTTTTACTCTTGATACAAGTCGTTTTTTTAATCTTGATTCAAGTCGTTAATTTGATTTTAATATTGACTCAAAGTATTGTCCGAATGATTAATTTTACCGCGAGAAAATTCCAAATTTAAACCAAGACATTTTCAAACTTGGATTAAGTCATATTTAAACTTGAATCAAGATATTTCGTAAACTTGGATCAAGTCATTTATAGACTTGAGATATTATTCTTCCATCAAGTCGATTTTCCGCTTGAATCAAGTCCAAAATTTTGATTATTTGTAAAAATATTAATAGTTTTAACATAAGTCTCAGCGACTTGAATCAAGTTTCAATGACTTGAATCAAGTTTCAATGACTTGAATCAAGTTTCATCGACTTGATTCAAGTCTTTAATTTTTTTTTTTTTGGCTATAATGACACAATACTTAAGTCTATACCTGTTTAAACACGTTCAAACACATTTTCCATCGTGCACATATTAAATAACTGCGCATTTTAGCCTATAAAACAAACCGCCGTAAGATATGATATTGAAACACGAATTGTAGATGGAAAAAAAAAAAGGGAAACACCGTTATTTCTCTCAACTAAGCGCCGATAATGCTGAGGATTTTACTCCCTTGCATAAGCAACGTCTCGTGCGCGCCCTTCGCTTTACTCGCGCGAAATCTCTTCATCTTCGTGTTTTTTTTTTCTCCTCATTTTTTTTTCTTCATGGCGAACCAATAATGAACTTTTTTTTTTTTTTTTTCTTTCCTCGTATAAAAGTTGATTTGTAGCAGCGTCTCACTTCTCCATGTACTATTTGCCGTCGTATTCTCTCTCCCTTTTTCTTCCTTCCGGGCCGTAGAGATGTATCTATCTCGTTCTCGTTCGCGATATCACTCGCGGCATTGCTCATTACTCACGACGCCTTATCGCTACTGCTATATACCTTTCTCACTCTTTTACTTCCTTGTGTTTCTCCTCTTCTTTCACTCTTTACAGAGAGACACCAAAGTCGAGGTATAGCTCCCACTTGTGCGCGGACCTTCCAAAGTATATTTTACCTATACTGCATTCACACACAGCCACCCTAACTATTTCAGAATCAACGCGACGACGTCTCATACCTTTTCCTCCATTCATTTCATTGCCATTAAAAGTATTTTATTCGTTTCAATCGCTATATATATGTTGGGAGATGTATAAAGTGGGAGAAAAACATGGTGAAATAATTTATTAATCATTTGTATTAATAAATTTTAAACGAAAATATTTTTATTTATTTTTTCATTTTTGATTTTTTATATTTGATATTTATTCGAGTTTTTGTTAATTATGGCTGGGAATTTTTTTCATTTGATAATTGTTTATTTAACAGTGTATTTTATTTTAATATGTGTTGTTTAAAAAAAAATTTTTTTATTAATAATTAACGTGTATATTAATTAAAAAGTAGTTAATTCATTTCTTCTTTATTTTCATCTTTGAGAACAAAAAGTTTTTTTTAACTCAACATTTTGTAGTTTAAATTTCTTTAACTGTAATTTTTTTATTTACTACATATACATAAGAATTTATGAACAGAAAAAGATAATAAAATAAATAAACTGTCGGTTTATTAAATCCTTCAAAAATCCACAAATAAAAATCTGATATTTATATCACTTGTTGATTTCAAATTCATTTTCATGTTTAGGCGATATTTTTTTTGTCTGTCGTACCTGAAAATCTGATAATTTATAAAAAAAATAAAATATTCCCGTTTGAAAAAAAATTCAGAGTTAATTAGAGACTTATCTCATTCAAAAATTCGATTTCCCATATAAATAACACGAGAAAATTGTTTTTTCGACTTCAACTCGATTTTTCGGTGATAAAAAATTTTTTTTTGGAAAAAATGAATTTACATTTTTTGCAGGGCATTAAATTTGCCACAAAAAAGTTCCTTACCGCAAACGCTCTCCGACCAACAGTTTTCGAGTTACAGCGCTGGAAAGGTGAAAATTGATTATAATTAACAACAAATTTTCTTTAACCTGGAATTTATTGATCTGACATTAATTATACTAAACAAAAACGTATTATAATTTTATCCCACACAATTATTCATCCCACTTTTACCTATAAACCTCATTAAATAATTTTTCCACCCACCAAAAATAATATATCCCCACAATTAAATTTATAAAAATTTTCTTCATAATTATTACTTACTTGCATAAATAATTCTTTTAATTCACATACACTTCATAATCGATAGATCAATTGACAACTGTCGACGATGTTATTTGAACATTACTGATGATGTTCGCTGCACATTGGTTCGACGTTTTATTATTATTATTCACGTTATACACGTCGTAGAAATAGGTACTTTACCCAATCGCGAAACATTACATTAAGTTTAGTGCTGAGTCGATAAGAAAGTGGAACAATCTCACCAACTATTTTTTTTTCCCTTTATATATAACACCACTACGTTATTTATTATCACAGATGTATATCCCACACGAATTCAATGTCATAACAAAATCATTTCACACACCTGATCTGTATAAAATACATAAAAAAGAAAAATGAATATAAATTATGATGAAAAAACCACCAACAGCACTTATACTATATTACTATATACATTATAATAGTGAAGTATATAGACGTATGTATATGTATACATAGGTATATACGTCAATTGAATTATTCCAGCAAAATGTAATGTATAGAAATGGAATGAATAAATTTTTGTCGCTCATGGTTCGATGAATTTATAATATAGATATATTTAAATATATAAAATATGATAAATATTTTACGAAAAGGTTCATTTATAATGTGTTTAGTTATCTCTTCCTTTCGTGTGATTTCCCTGACAACGAATTAGTTATTTGGAATAATAGATATATATAAAACCTGCGGTGAGATTGAATATATTGCGTCGATCGGTGATGGATTTAAATAAATGTTACATATTGGTAGAGATATCACTAATTTAAAACATCAAACTCAATCATTAACTAAAAATATTCAGTATATTAATTTATTATTAGGATGCTTTGTTTATTTGAGGTGACTATATTTTTTTTTCTTTGCTCCTTTGACGGAATATTACTCTAAATATTAGAAAAAAAATTGTTATCAATGATGAGATGTATTTATTTTAATAATAAGTACTTGATAAATGAATTTGAAATTTTTTCATTCGATTTTTATGTAAATTTCAATTTTTTTTTTGCGTTTATTTATAGCTTTGCGGCATTTTATGCTATTTAGTTGGTTTTCAGCAGAAATTGTACGGGAATATTTAATGTTTAAAAGTGACTGTTAGTAAATTGTGTTGTAAAATCATTAAAAAGTATTAAAATTTAGATTAAATAGGGAAATTTCGAATTTTTATTTGTTTAATTGGATTTTTTCGAAAACTATTAGATCTACGGGTTTTCGTTATGAGAATTCGATTTAGGAAATTTCGCACTGTTTTTTTTTTAATATACTGTGTCTAGAAAAGAAAACTGAAACAAAAAAAAACATGACTTCTCACTGAACATGAAATTTTGAAAATTTGAAAAAAAAAGAAAAAAAAAAGAAATTCCATCATTTGTTGTGATGAAAAGTTGTGAGATATTATATGGGTGACACAGCTTTTCAGGGGAAATTTTCAAAAAAATCGATCGCTACGTGTTTTTTAAAAATCAACATTTTATAATTAAAATTCAAAAATTTCACAGAAATACGATTTTGAAATTTTTTTTGATTTCATATATCAAAAGTGTTATAAAAAAGGAAAATTTCAAAAAAAAAATCGTCCCAATCGGCCCATTTTTCGCAAAGTTACAGCGATTTCAAAAAAACCATTTTTTTTCAAAAATCGATATCTCAAAAACAGCTGGACAAAAAAAAATGCAAAAAATCCTGGAGGTCCCTCTCCATTTTTTTCCTAATTTGGCTAGGAATATGCCCCTGCATATGTGCTAAAAATAATAATGACCGCAATTTCTCCCCTCCAAACTCTCAATAAAAATAACATAAAAAAATTCCAATACATATAAACACAATACAAAAAAAAATATTTAATAATTCACATCAATTATTTCATAGCAAAAATCTATATCTATAAATACATATATATTCATTTGAAAATCGAAGGAAAAATATACATTTGTAAAAATAAATATATTACGATGAATAAAAATTGTGAACCCCATGACCGTGGCATAAACACATATTGGACACGTATGAAGTTAATATTCGAACGAATACATACATAAAAAACCTTTTGAACCGATGTGTGAGCCCAATGCACACAAGGAAAAATAAACTCTTGATATATTATTTGATATATTTGAAAAATCTCCACAAACGGGGGCGCCATACGGCGGCAAGTATTCAAACTATACGTGATCTGGAAAACTTTTCATCAGTAAAAAAAAATATCTTTCAACATAACACATATATAACACCCACATATACATACATATTTTTGTATTTTTATAAATATATTATTCCCCTGAAAATGATTCGCAGCAAAACATAACGATAGGTAATATTGAAATAGAAAAGTTTTAATACTCAAAAAATATTCTATGGATATGAAATAAACTTACGTAAAGTATATAAAGATATACAGTCTCACACGTATATAGATATGTATATGTATAATTTTATATTGACGGTAGATTATAAGAATGAGGAGGAAAAAAAAAAAGATCTGGCAAAGAAGACGGTGCGGCAAACAAAGCGAAAATAAAACAGCGGGAGAATCGTTGCCATGAAAAGAATGAGGGCGCTGTCAGCTGGCGGAAATTATTCTGATTATGCTAATTCCAGTTCTGTTCCACTCCTTTACTCAAAAGTTCCCCCGCACCAATGCCTCCCTTGCTCTGCTGTCTGCGCCATCTTTCATGGGTGATATTTATAATACAGGGGCGACTGCGAGCAGTTTCAAACTCTTTGAAACCCTCTCTCTATTCCTCTCGCCAAACATTTTGGTGGGCTGCACCCCCGCACCAACACGTGCACCCATCATGCACGAGCTTTTGGTTCTTATTACATATATATGTGTGTATTAAATATATATGTATATTCGTAGCAGTATGTTTTTCATGATATCGAGAAATTTATTCATACTTTTGCCCAAAAATTTTCACTGCATTTGAAAATACTTTCGCTATAATTTTATTATGAGATATTGTATTTTAGTAATTTTTTTATTTAGCTTAAATTGTTTTGGTAATTATTGTCAAGTCTGAAATTTAATTTCATAGTCAGAAAAAAAAATAATTATCAATTTTATATTATGTAAAATAAATAAATTTAATAATTTTATACAAATTATTTTTTGGAAAATTGTTTTTATATATTCTGATTTTTGTAACTTGCAAACTATCAATTACACAGAAAATCGTAAAGAATATTTTTTATCGAAAATTGAACGCTCTACAAAAAAGGTCTCTTGTCATTTTTTGATTAGTCTACTGGTTTAAAAGTTATCCAATGTCAAAGTTGAATTTTTCGTAAATTCAGTTGATTTTTGAAAATTACACCAAAACTGTTAGTTTTACAAACAAAATACGCATTGAATTTCACTTCTAACATAAATTTAACCTTCAAAAAACATTAAACAATAGTACTCTCAGCTAATAAAACAAAACGCTTACCAAAAATATTAAAAAAAAATTGTTACTAAAATTTTACTTAATCAAAAAAAATTTTGAAAATTGTTTTTATATATTCTGATTTTTGTAACTTGCAAACTATCAATTACACAGAAAATCGTAAAGAATATTTTTTATCGAAAATTGAACGCTCTACAAAAAAGGTCTCTTGTCATTTTTTGATTAGTCTACTGGTTTAAAAGTTATCCAATGTCAAAGTTGAATTTTTCGTAAATTCAGTTGATTTTTGAAAATTACACCAAAACTGTTAGTTTTACAAACAAAATACGCATTGAATTTCACTTCTCACATAAATTTAACCTTCAAAAAACATTAAACAACAGTACTTTCAGCTAATAAAACAAAACGCTTACCAAAAAAATATTAAAAAAAAATTGTTACTAAAATTTACTTAATCAAAAAAAATTTTTTTTTTTCGAATCCCCTAATAAAAATCTATTCCAAAAAATCCATCATCACAATTAATTTTTCTATAGTTAAATATCAATTCTCTCAAACCCCCACGAATTTTCCACTCCATATAAAAAAAAAACAATGTGTACTACATAAATATATTTAAATGATAAAATATTTCACGAAATGTTGTTAAAGACCTCCCGAAATAATTCCCATGGTGGTCCAAAAAACATGAGCACATACGTTGATTAATCACAACTACTGCATTATTTAATGCTTATAACACACAAAAGCTACTTATAAATGTATAGAAAATTCTTTATAGTTATAACTATAGCTTTAAGTCGACAACAACTCGCGATGGACCGAGGCACGCATAGAAATTCAACAGCATTCATGGGATAAATCGTGAGCACGCTTTGCTATAAGATACAAAAGGGGCATAGAACTCTGCGGCCAACTTCTTTACAGACAGGTTACGTATAAACATGTTAGGCGGGCGCATGGTTTCCGAGGCCAACATTCATCCATCACTTTCCGCACACACGCATTAATATATATACATGTCCATCTACATGAATATGTACACATACGCATATATATATATATGTAAAAGTATGTGTATTATAAATCTAGAAGTAACGTTAAGTGTCTCACGCCGAATGTTTATAAATTTTTATGTTTATTTTGCCGCCGGTTTGAAACGAGATTTTCATTCACTTGCGAAATATTTTTAATTTTATTTCTACAATATTATTATATATGTATATATATACAGACAGATGTATATGTGTATGTATGTTTTTTATATTAATAAAATAATAATAATATAGTGTGTATTTTAATTGTTTGAATATTAATTGAGAATTTTAATTTATTGAATTGTGAACAAAATTATATATTTTTGATTGGTTTTATATTTTTATGTTATTGAATATGTATTATGTGTGTTGTTAGGGTGCTTGATAATTTTTTTTTGTTCGTTTCATTGACGGAATATTACTTTAAACATTAAAAAAATAAATGAGCTTTTAATATTTTGATATTAAGTATTTAAATTTCAATTTTTGTTCATTGTAGCTGAATTCGCAGAATTTTGTGCTATTTGATTGGTTTTCAGCGGAAATTTTATAGAAATATTTAATCTTTAAGGGTGTTTATCATTAAATTATGTTCTGTGAACTGCCCCACTGGTAAAAAAAGTTAAAGCCGATTTTTGCTTGAATTTCATAGTTTTTTCGATTTTTCTCGAAAACTATCGACTTCACAGCAAAAGTATATGAGACCTTTTTGGTTGGAAATTAAATTTTCTACAAAATAGTCTTCTTAACAAAAAACCGTAGAGTTAATAGTTTTCGAGAAAAATCCAATTAAACATATAGAAATTAAAAATTTCCGTTTAATCTGAATTTTAATACTTTTTAATAATTTTATAACATAATTTAGTAACAGTCATACTTAAATATTAAATATTCCTGTACAATTTCTGCTGAAAGCCAACTAAATATCATAAAATGCCACGAAGCTATAGATATAAATATAAAAAAAAAAGTTAAAATTTACCTGAAAATTAAATGAAAAAATTTCAAATTCATTTATCAAGTACTTATTATTAAAATAAAAATCTCATCACTATAATTCAACATGATTTTTTTTTTAAATGTTTAGAGTAATATTCCATCAATGGACCGAAGAAAAAAAAATAATCGCCTCAAATCCACCCTAATATACAGCTTACATCCATCGGACATTTGAAATTGCGTCTCAGTTTGAGTAGGTAAAATTTTCGACACATAATAGTTGCGTCTGCAATGCAACCATTATTAATTGGCCAAAACTGAATTTATTTCGACATTGTTGCCAAACTTCCAAGTGTATAATATAACTCATCATACTGAAAAAAATTATTTTTTGTGAATCTTTCAACAGGCTCGAATAAATGTGAACAAATAGTATGTAAACAAAAAATCTAAATTTCAAAAAACTTTCAATAAGACTGAAATTTCCAAATTTTTCACAAATAATCCAAAATGGTGATTATCATATATTTCTTAATCAACTATTTTGTAAATATATTAAGTTATAATTTTATAATTGTATTGTACATGCTGTTCATATACAGTTAATTTCAGGTTTGTTGCAATTTGAATAAATATTAATTTATTCAAATTTGCAAATGAATTAATAATATAATATTTATTCATATAAAGCTCAGTTAATATTACTGAGTCTGTAGTGTGGCAACGTTGCTCCTTATTTTATACCTATACATGCACTTGTCTACATCTGATCACAAATCGCCATTTTCCGATTTGGACGTAATGCGATTGTGACCTTGTCCGTCACAGGTAAAAATACCTTTTTCAATATATGCAATTTCGAATGGGCTTATATATATTTCTCTATATATTATACAATTAAATAAATAAATAAATATGAAATTGTGAATTTTACGTCTCAATTTTAATATCACACAATAATATAAATTCATATACTTGTACGATATCAAAAATAAGTAAATGCAAGTTCACATCCACCTATACACATACATATATATCTGTATATATTATCCATATACATATACATATGTATTACATACATGTATATAAGCTGTGTACATAGACGCAGAAGATTCGCCACGTCACCGGCACTCGGATCCACGTCTATCTGTCAGTTTCCAGTCTCAAACAAGATGGATGACTGGCGAATGGAAATCATGGTTTGAAACCTTCTCCTTCCCTCCACCCTACCACCCTATTTCTCAACACTATGATATGCCTGTACACCCCTCGTATATCGGCATTGCAAGAGCTGCCGGGTTATTTTATATTTCACTCTTTACATCATTCAGTCTTTCTCCCCCTTATCATCCCTTATATATATATAAATGTCTGTATATATATATACATGTCGTTTTCTACCGCCTGCTCATGGTATATTAGTGCCTATAGATATACCTATATGTGTAAAAATGGAGTACGAATATGTTGTATATTGGTAAAAAATTTTTTTTTTTAATATTTGTTTTATTTTTTATATTTAAAAATATTTATTATGTATATTTAAAAAAATACTTTTTTTTTGTCTGTTTGATGGATTTGTTTATAAAGCTTATGGTAAATAAAAAATGTATATATATATATATTTAGGAGGTTTATAGGTGAAAAACAATGTGGAATAAATTTTTTTATTTTTATTTAATTTATTAATTTCAATTAATTTTTAAATTATTGAAATATTTTCACACAATAATATTTATTTATATACACAATCAGGCACAAATGTAAACATTATATAAGAATTTAAATTCTTGCTAATAAAAAATATTTTGTTAATATGAATTACTTGTATAAAAGTGTCTAAATATATTAAATTATAAACTGTGTATGTACATCTTATATTATTTATAAACAACACAAGAGTAATATTCGATAAAAATATTGATAGATATTTTTTTTTTTGATACACCAAAAAAATTTTTTGGTTTTTTTGATTTTTTTTTTTTACGAGTAAATAAAATGTTTATGTAATTTTTAATTATAGATTATTTAATTACAAACACGTCAAATTGAGGCTGATATCATGTCGTTCGGGTAAGCACTCATTATTAATATTATTAATATAATTTTGATATTTTTGACCATTTACAATTTCTAAACCACGAACATCAGAATTTTGTTGATAATAAATTGGTGGTGGTGGTGGTGGTGGTGGCGCATGTGAAATTGAAAAATTTTGTGGTTCAGCATAGCCACTATCAAATTCATTTTGATAATTAATCTGGTCATTCTGTCTTATTTCATTATGATTATCATTCGTAGGATAATGATGAATTGTATAAAAGCCACGATTTGAAAAATCTTTTTGTTGATTCCATTCAGTTGAACGTTGATTATTTGAAAAATCTTTCTTCATTTCTTGCTCTTGAATAAATCCATTATCTCCATTATCACCAACAGCACATGAATTATTTTTTGTAAATTGTTGTTGTTGTTGTTCAAGTCGTAAATTATAATTTCCATCAGGATTAAATGATTTGCAATAATCAGAATTTTCTGATAAATGTCCCAAATTATTTGTATTTAAATGTTCCATATGATATTGTTCAATATTGAGATTGTTGTTGTTGTTTGCAATGTAAACATTGTCATAATTAATTCCACGATTAAAATTTCGATATATAGTTGTTGGATACATTGGTGGTAGTGCAAGTAATTCTTCTTCTGTTGGTAGAAAATTTATTGATGAATTTTTAATTGTGTCCATCGATCGACAATTTTTATGATTATTTGCTGCCATATTTAATTTTGATTCCTTTTCAATTGATGATAATTTTTTCATTTTATTCTCGGATTTAATTGTTGCGTTTGGGCATTTTGTTGTTGTATTTTCTTTCTTGTATTTCATTCTTCGGTTTTGGAACCAAATTTTTATTTGTCTTTCTGATAAATTCAATGTCGTCGCCATTTCAATACGTCGGGGACGACATAAATAACGTCCACAACTGAATTCTCTCTCTAATTCAATCAATTGTGCACTTGTGTACGCCGTTCTTGATCGTTTTC
>JAQQBS010001423.1:7680475-7711601 GCA_030347275.1 Microctonus aethiopoides
TTATATTTATATATATGGCAATATTAACAATATATTTGTAACGTTAAACCATGATTTTATGGTTAAATTAAATTAATTCTGATGGAAATTAATTATTAATTATTTTCAGAAAATTTTTATGAATTTTATTATATTTCATGTAATATATTTTTTTTTTATTATTAATTACAATATTTATTAAGGACTGATATTTTTTAGTTGGTAGATATAAATGTCTTCTACTACTGTGTTGATATAATTTATGAGATTTGTGTTATTATTTTTATTTATAATAAAATATATATTCAATCGTTTAAACATGACATGATTTAAGAAATAATCACAAAATTTCGTGTCACGACAGGTTTAAAAATTTCTTTTTATCAGGCAGCAGGTTTATTTTCGTCAGCAGATAGATGAGACGTATATACATACTTTTATACTCCAGAGGCCCGTCAACTTTACAAAGTTATTTTGACGTTAAACTTTTTTATATAAAAAGGTATGAGAATTATTTGCAAAAGTAGAGGGAAATAAAATAAAATATGAAACGCCATGACAAACTGCACTAATCTGACTATAAAATTTATAATCTGTATAATCATATATAAATGATAATAAAATAAAATATCTACAATAAATATATATATTTCCCTAACCTCACAAATACATAAAAAAATAATTAAATATATTGCATCAGATAAATATTACTAATTCTGCCTTATAAATTTCCAACAATCTCACAATAAATAAAATAAAATATTATCAATATTCCACAAAAAATTCAACCCAAATTTTAAATAAATAAATAAAAAAATTATATGTCAGATAGAGAATGGTAGAAAATAAACCAAATTTTAAATAAATAAATAAAAAAAATTTTTTTTTCATCCCCTAAAAAAAATTTTTTTTTTCATCCCCCGAAAAAAATTATACATCAGATAGAGAATGGTAAAAAATAAACCAAAATTCAACCCAAATTTTAAATAAATAAATAAAAAAAAATTTTTTTTCATCCCCTAATAAATTTTTTTTTTTCATCCCCCGAAAGAAATTATATATCAGATAGAGAATGGTAGAAAATATACACTTGTACAGGAGGAATAGTTGAACAAAAACTAAACTTGTACTAAGAAATATAAGGAGAATATAAGGGGTGGCAGGGGGATGAAGATAATATAGAACGAAGAGTTAAAGCGCGCGGGCGCGCGTTGTCACCGTGGTATAGACATTGAGTAAGGGGTGGTTTGGGGGTCTCGCGAATCGTGGATGATATATTATCGGGTGCTGTTTGCACTTTGACAACATCGCGGAAGGGAATAAAAACGCTGACTCATTTAAAGCATCCCCTGGGATTACCAATGTGGTCTGTAAGTCTACGCCCATGTAGATTTCAAGCTTGCCAATGGTTGGGTATATGTATGTGTTATATACCTAACCAACTGACCCTCTCAAGCCACCCCCTTTCATACAAATATATATAATAGTATCCCTCAGTTTGGGTTTTATGAATGAAAATCCCAAATTCGAACTTGAATAATACGTTTACAATATACTTGAAATATTGCTTGAGTAATTTTGGGACACTTTTTGAAATAAAATAAAATATATATGAGAGAAAATTTTGAATGAAAAATAAATTTTTATTTTTTTTTTTTGGGTTTAGGCAAAATTTCGAGGAAATTTTAATTTATATGGGTATCCTTTCTGCATTATAGGACACATTTTGAAGTAGAATGAAAGGATATATTAGATAAGATAAATTTTCACACTTTTTGAAATAAAATAAAATAAAAGAAAATTAAATAAAAAATATTTTTTTATTTTTTTTTTGTGTTTAGGCAAAATTTCGAGGAAATTTTGATTTGGGTATCCTTTCTGCATTATAGGACACATTTTGAAATAAAATGAAAGGATATATATTAGATAAGATAAATTTTCACACTTTTTGAAATAAAATAAAAAAAAAGAAAATTAAATAAAAAATATATTTTTTTTTTTTTTTGTGTTTAGGCAAAATTTTGAGTATATTTCAATTGATATATACATCTTTTCTGAATTATAGGACACAATTCGAGGTGAAATGAGGGGATATTAAATAACAAAAATTTTCATTTTATTTTTGAAATAAAATAAATTAAAAGAAAATTAAATAAAAAAAAATTTTTTTCTTTTCTTTACAAGTTTAGTCAAAAACTTTGAGTATAATATATTCCAATCCATACATATACATGTACATATATATACATATAAATATTCCCAATAGTGTTTAAAAATAAAATATAAAAAATTTATTTCAAAAATTGATTTATATTAAAATTTTGAGAAAAATATGTATGTACATATTTCTTTTATTTATATTCATCCAATCTTATTATATTGTAACATAATTCATAATGCAAGAATTAAGGGTCCTATAGCATAAAAAAATTGTACATCAAATTTAATATTCAACATATTTCTGTTAACAATAAAACGAATCAAATTTCTTTAAAAAATTATAACAAATTAATTTCCATTTATATTTCGAGCAAAATAATATTAATAAATAAACATAAACAAGGCAGAATATGAATTTCATCATTAAAAATTTGCAATGAATAATTAATAAAAAAATTAAACAATAATAATTTCAATAATTATTTTCCTAATTTAATTAATTTTTCTGATAATAATATTGTAATAAAATTCGTATAAAAATTAATTCAAATACATAAACAAACAGAAAATATTATATATATATACAATATACATAAATAAAAAGCTCAAGAGACGATCTGCACAAACCCTGGTGGTTAAATACAGACTGAATTGGATTACGAAACCAAGTGGAAGTCGAGGGGTGGATGAGGTCCAATGTGGGTCGCGCAAGTAGATCCATACAAAATACATACACATTTATATACATATTTATATATAGGGTAACAATTCAATGGAGTAAATGGAGTAGTGCATATTAAATACGTTGAAGGTGGCGCGTTAAAAACGATCTGGATATAATATACATACATATAAAATCGTGCGATGAAATCCACGAGAATATTTTTCACTATTTTTATATTTTGAATAGAGAAAAGAAATTTTAGAAAATATAATATATAATATTATATAAATATAATATTTATTGCATATATTCAGTGTAATATTCATATGTATTATACACATGCCACGTGTGTGTATATGTGTGTATAAATATATATAAACCCAATGTGGTTATTGATTGTGCCCTTCTGTCATTGACGGGGCGTCACATGTTAGCGTTTTGCTACTTTTTTTTTTTTATTTTTTTTTTTTTTTTGAACATGGCACTCGAGGCATATATGCATATAGGCGAAAAGTTTCATCGATATATTCCAATTCGCATTCCATTACTCATGTGTATTCATATGTATAAGAAAAAAAAATTATTCCCGTTTGAAAAAAAATTCAGAGTTGATTAAAAATTTATTCAAAAATTCGATTTTTTATATAAAATTTTTTTTTTGTTTTTATAGGAGATATTTTTTGTTTGTTTGTGAAAATATATATGGAAATTTGATAATTTATGAAGAAAAGAAATATATTTCCGTTTGAAAAAAAATTTTGAGTTGATTAAAAATTTATTCAAAAATTCGATTTTTTATATAAAATTTTTTTTTTGACTTGAACTCGAATTTTTTGGTAATTAAAAATTTTTTTTTAGTTATTATATTGTTGGTTTAGCTTTGGAGGGTTTATTGTGAGATAATAATTAATGTTGAATTAATAAATTCGAGTTTAAAGAAAATTTTTTTGTTAATTATAATCAATTTTTAACTTTCCAGCGATACAACTTGAAAACTGTTGGTCGGAGAGCGTTTGCGGTGAGGAACTTTTTTGTAGCAAATTTAATGCCCTACAAAAACTGTGTATTCATTTTTTCCAAAAAAAATTTTTGATCACCGAAAAATCGAGTTGAAGTCGAAAAAAAAATTTTCTCGTGTTATTTATATGGGAAATCGAGTTTTTGAATGAGTCAAGTTTCTAATTAACTCAAAATTTTTTTTCAAACGGGGATATTTTTTTTTTTATCATAAATTATCAGATTTTCAAGTACGACAGACAAAAAAAAATATCTATTATCAAATAATACACATTCAAAAAAATAGAATAAGTCAAAAATTCAACTAAAAAAATTTACTTATGGATATATATATTTCTTTTACTCATTTATTTGATATTGTTATACTATAATGTAATTTATAATGGCTGAATTGAGTGTTCTATAGCAGAAAAAAATTAAATATTAAATAAAATATCAAAAATTTCCATTGATAACAAAAATTAAGTAAATATTTTCTCAAAATTTAGCATAATTTTTGAAAAAAAAATTTTTTGACTTTCAGTATTCACAAAATATTTGTGTTAATATAAAAAATATTTTCTTCAAAACATAATCCAAACTGAAAATAATGTCGCCTGTACAAAATTTGAGTTTAAAATTTTCGTCGCCAAAATTTATCATTGAAAATAATAAACAAAAATTCTAAGTCAACTTTTACAAACGGAATTACATTGTAGCTGGATTAAATATATGAGTGTAATAAAATTATTGAATATAAGTAAGTATTTAAGTAAGTAACAATACATAAGTAATAATTTTGTACATAGCAAATCCTCAGCAATAAAGTTGCGATGTTGAAATTTAAACCTTAGAGGCTTAAGGGGCTTTGTGCGCCCGACAAAATAAATCATTCAGTGTAGACGTTAGAATATCCATAAAATTAGGCACGAGCCAACAATAAGCCAAGAAGAGAGTTTATTCTTTAATAAAGTACCTGATGGTAACATACGAATAACGACATCGTCTTTACAATTTTTGAAAAATTGTACACTATTTTAAAGCAGTTCAGTCATGAAATGTACGGATATATTACTATGTACATTAGTATGAACCCTTAAGTATAATAATACCCAGACGATCAGTGTCCGATGGTCATTGTCTTTAGACCACATTGGCGCCATTGGTAGTTTTGGATAATTCTATGTGTCGCCAGTGTTCTTATCTTTATATTTGAAAATAATAGTTTATTATCTTTTTTTGGCATCGATGTTTATTACCTAGGTGAAGGTTATGGAAATTTACTTACCCTTAATATAACGTATATGTTTATCTATGTATGTACGTGTGCAAAATCAGATAATTATTTTCGTTTTGGGAATTTATTTTATTATTTGGAAGAAAAATATATTTTGTGTGAATTTTAGTTTATGAAATAATTTTTATTTTATTTTTATATTGTTATAATTTTATATATTTTTTTATGGTTTGTTAAGTCTGGGAATTTATATTAAATTGAGAGAATTAATTGAATGAGAAAAATTTGAGTGATAAATATTATAAATTTTGAATTATATAATTTTGAAAATAATTAATTCAAGTTTTAAGTTAAATTTTATTTTATTATGTTTATTTTATTTATTAATATTTTGTATTCATATTTTTTATTTTATGTTTAATATAGTCTGCTTAAAATATTTGGGTTGATGTTTATTTTGTAGCAAATTTTATACACAAGAATTTTGAGTTTGAATAAAAAAAAAATATTTTTTTCTGGTAAAAAATGTGTTTTATAAATGTTATAAATTTAAAATCAAACAATTTTGTTTCATTTGACTCAGAATTTTTGAAATTCGATACCAAAATTCAGCCTTGAAAATAATAAACCAAAATTTCAAGTCAATTTTTAGACGACAAATTTTATTTTATTATATTTATTTTATTAATATTAATTTGTATTAATATTTTATATTTTCTGTAAAAGCCTGCCAAAAAATTTCTGTTGATTTAAATTTTCTATCAAATTTTAATATAAGAATTTTGTCTTAAAACCAAAAAAAAAAATTTTTTTTATTCTAATTATAAATTATTTTTATTTTAAAAATAAAATAAAAATTATTTCATATAAATAATCCATAATAATATTCATATTAAATTAAATAACATAAATATTCACAAATATACAACATATTATTGAATTTAAAAAATTTATAATTATAATAATTTTATCATAATTTTGTTTTTACAAAAATTTAATATTTTCTGTAATAAAGTCTGCTAGTAAATTTTTGTTTACTCAAATTTCCTATCAAATTCCAATACAATATCTTTGAACTAAAATAAAAAAAAAAATTTTTTTTGTATCATAAATTAATATAATTCCATAATTAATTAAATATTCATGTTAAATAAAATTACACAAAAATATATTCACAAATACTTTCATATTAAATTTTGTATATATTGCGATAGAATTGCGTTGCATGTCTTCCCCCCCTAATGCTTAAGTAATCTGTCATTGAGCTAGTCACCACTCGACGCAAAAGTAATTTCAGAAGTTCGAACTTGCAAGTTGGCGCGCGTCAAAGGGAAAAGTAAGTCTTGAGCGAAGAAAAGGGAGAAATGCGACAGAGAACGCGCGCGGATATAACAACGAAGAATATACATATACATAGTATAGCGAATAACGATGAAGAGAAGAAAGAGAAGGTAAAGTAAAGAATGGTGGAGACGGTAAAGAAGATCAGTGATAGGAGACAGCGAAGAACAGACAGCCAAGAGAGAGAGAGTCTCTCTGATGGTGCGCCACTTTGAAAGCTGTGTGAAGCTCACCGTTGAGTGATGGCCGCGCAGCCAACCTCGTACCCGACGCCATACATCATTCAAGATGGCTGGCTTCTCACGCTGCTTGGCAAGAGACAAGGGTGACAACCTGCCCTCAATCCCCTTCCAAATGCCCAGTATCGATTCTTTACTACTTTTTGATTCGACGCTTTTTATGTCTTTATTGATAATTTGTCTGGTATAAAACTAATCACTGTCAATTTTCAAACGTCTTTCAATGTCACTTTTATATATACATGGATTGGTTTATACTGTAAATAATTTTGGATAATTGTTCAGAATAAATATTTAACGTAGGAATTAAATAATTTATTTAATTGATAATATTTTATTTTATGTATAAATTTAAATTTGATTTTATAAAGTTTTTTGAGTTGGATAAATTTTATTGGAAATTTTTATGAGATACAATTGACTTAATTTCAAAGATTCACTTCAATTATAAATAAAAATACGTACATGTGAATTATGTAAATTAATTAAAAAAATAAAAAGAAATATGTTTTATTTGTTTTCGAATTTTTTTTATGCGAATTAAAATTATTTTACTGCTTATTAAATTCAGAATTATCTGAAAGTCAATTACTGGGAACTATTATTCTACTATAAAATATCAAAAGATTATTATTACTTGATATACACTTGTGGAAATAATTAAATTGAAAGCCAAAAAAATTTTGGAAAATTTTTGGTTTTTTTTGATAGGCTGTATTTCAGTGAAAAATGGTCGTATCGAAGTTTTTAAAAAAGGGAATTGAAGCTGAATAAATAAGCTATCCAGCCCAAATAATGGCTTAGCTAAAAAAAAAAAATTTTCCCAAGTTCGTAGACTCAAAAACAAACAAAAAAATTTTCGAAATTTTTTTTTCGTGCTATTATTTAGAATTACGTAATAACCATGGTTCCTAAAATTTTTTGAACACAAGATCTAAAAACTAGAATCTCAGGGCTTTAAAATGCTTTTTTAAAAAATTTGATACGACAATTTTTCACTGAAATACAGCCTGTCAAAAAACACGAAAAAATTTCGAAAATTTTTTCGACCCTTCAATTTATTTCACTCCTAAATAAATATTTAATTAAAAAATATTTCAATTATAAATATTCAACTAAAACAATATCCCAAATCTAAATTACACTCCAACGCCATCTGCACGTAAGAAAACAAATCACCAAAATATTTTCGATTGTTGGATATTTGACACAAATAAAGAAATCCAATTTACCGACATTGGATGTTGAAAAAAAAAAAATATTTATTCATACCAATTTACAATAAAAACGAACCTTTAAATTTAATCATACATATAAAATTAATAAAAATCGCACTATCATCACCAAAAAACTCTACATTAAATAAAAAAAAAAATTCATCACCACACTAAAAATATTTAATTCACAATAAAATTAAAAATGAAATTAAATTCCTAAATAATTAATTGAATCCTTTGATACAATTAAATTATCAAAATAAATCGTTGGTATATTTATATACATCTATGTACACACTTGTACATATAATATATAAAACAACGTGCAACCTATCTGTCATATGTCATCCAACGTATTATTGGCAAACCCATCAAGTATAATATATGTGATGTGTATACATACATTGAATTTTATTTTATTTATTTTTTATTTTTTCTCCTTGTTATATGAAGGTTATTTATGAAATGTAACGAGTAATATACGAAGCATATTCTATGTTATACATACATATACATATAAAACCGTATGACGACGATATCTCAAGCAACGTCGTTTTAATATGTGTTGCGATATAAAATAAAATGATGCGAAAAGAATTGACATATTGTTCCAAATATAAATACAAATATATTTGTATAAACATGGATAAAGATTGATTGTTGTCACAAAATTCATCGCTCCTAGATAAATATATAAATATATTAATACATAATAAATTATTTATCTATGTATATAAAAGTAATTAAATTATATACACAGAAAAATATTAAGTGACAATGAATTTTAAAATCCACAAAAAAAAAATAAATAAACTTGTGGATTTATTATCAAAATAAATAAATAAATAAATAAATCCCAGATTTTTCTTTATTATTATTAATTTCTGATGAGTTTTATGCTGATAATTAAATGATTAAAATATCAGAAATAATTTTTAATAATAAATTATCATGGGAATATTATAAAAGATAATTATATTTTTTTGTTTGACTTAAATTTTGTAACGAATGAAATATTTATTGGATAGTTGAATTAATTTTGAGGCATTTTATCATAGGCTTTGTTATTGTGTTATTTTATTTCCTTTTGCATCGTGTAACGTGGATCAGTCAGAGCGCAACGAAGCGACAGCTGTTCGTTGGTTGGGTACAATATTCGATTGTCTCGCCCTTGATGATTGATGATCGTTTGAGGTTGCTGCTGCCCTCTTCCCTCAACTGTGTCACGTTTCTCTGTCTCTTTTACTACTTCTATTTTTCCCCATGCTTTGTCGCTTCAATACATACACAACGCCATTTTTATTCGTCGCTCACAAACAAATGTACAAATATAAATATGAATATAAATGATAGAAAAGAAAAAAAATAAGTTATAGAAAAGGAAGAAAAAAAATTATTTATATTTATAAATTATTTTTTTTTTTTTTACTTTTGTAGTACTTATTTCACTGACGATGACGACGTTTTATATCAGTGCGTTGAAGAATGTTTATATTTTTTATCTACAACTGTAGAGCAATATTAAAAAAAAAATAAAAAGTGGAATTTTTATAAATTCTTTCGCTATTAAATAAAAGCGATTGAATAAATTATTTATTATATATATCACGTGATTTATGTTTTTTAAATCATTTAATTATTATACAAGTGAATTTTTTCTAAAGCTAGAAATTAAAAATAAAATAAAAATATCTTGAAAGTAGAAAAAAATTTTTTTATTTTTTTAAATAAATGAATTTTTTTCTCCTTTTGTTATCACTTATTTCACTGATAATGACACCGTTTCATATCAGCGTATCAAAGAATTTTTATATTTTTTATCTACAGCTATAGAACAATATAAAAAAAAAAAGTGGAATTTATATTTTTTTTATTATTAAATAAAAACAATTGAAAAAAATATTTATTATATAAATAAAACGTGTTTATACATCGATTCACATCTCTCAAATCATTTCATCACACGAGTGAATTTTTCCGCAAGCCGGAAATGAAAAATAAAATAAAAAAAATATCTCAAAAAAAAAAAAAAAATTTTTTTTTTAAATCTTCGCGAATTTTTATTAATTATAAACAAATAAATCATATTTTTTAATTTCATTCAAACAAGAAATATGTTTCAAATCATAACACACATATACAAGAATCTCAAAATATTAATATACAAATTTTACTTACCTTTTATAATTGTTCCTTAAATTCATCTGGATTTAAACAAATAATTAAACATCAACATATAAAATTAATCACAATCACAAAACTAAACTCTCACTCATACCGTCATACTATTCACATCACACCACAAAAATACAATAATACCAAATAAATAAACCACATAAAAATAAATAAAAATCCAAAAAAAATAAAAAATAAAACTACAAAATAATTTTCAGAGCTAAAATAAATTCATGTTTCGCGTATCATTCGATTTTATAAACTGAAATCTCATGTGGTGAATGTTCTATGTGAACTGTAACAAAACATATATACATACATAAATGTACATGCGATCAGTAGGATAATATATAAAGCCAGTGGGCCCCTCAAAAGATGAACAGACGTGAAGCAGAAGTTTGCGCGATCATAAATGACGCCCTACCTGAAACTCCCTCGTGATCATAAATCATTTTGCCGCGATGTTACCCCTCGATCTCTAGCTGCAGCAACTACGCCACCCTGTTGTAAAACCGGCCAACATCCAGCCAGCATCATTGAACATCACCTGAGGGGAGAACTTACCACCGCATTCACAACCATTCGTGTCTCCAACCTCGTAACTAAACAACGTCTCGCCAATCTCATCGAGGTAAGATAAATAAATAAATAAATAAATAAATATTTATATGTATAAGTATCTATTTAATTATAATAATATTTAATTGTATTAATTATTATTTTTATGTAAAATAAATCCACACTTATATGTGAGTATTAATTATTATAAATAAATAGAAATTTATTTAATTGAAAGCAAAGTGTTGAAAAATTATTTGTGTTGAAGTGTTTTATTTTTTGAAGTGAAACTTCTTAATCGACTTCTGAAACGTTAAACGTTAAATGTTAATTGTTAATTTTTTTTTTATATTTATTATTGTTATTGGGATATGTATTTGTTTATGATGTTTATTGGAAGATGTGTAGAATTTATTTTTTTTAATGTAAATTGAAAGTGTTTTAGTGAATTTTTGTTTTTTATTTTGAGGAAAATTTTTTATTGAATGATTTTTTATTTTTTTTTTTATTTTAGTTGTTAAATATTCGGTTTGTTTAGAGTGTTTTTGATGGAGTTTGAATCGATATTGTATGTATTTTGGTGATATTTTAAAACGTGACAACTGGCGCCACCGTGTGTAATACAAGTGAACTTATAAAATTCTAAAAATAATTTTATTTTAAAATCAAAAAATTAAATTCAACAGATTAATAATTTTTACACATTATTTTAAACACTATTTTCACACCCTCGAATAAGTAACAAAAAGTACATCAATTTTTTTTTAATAAAAAAAAAAAAATCGCGAATAAAATAATTAAAATTAATTTTCATAAATTAAATTTAAATAATTATTTAATCTTGAATAAAAAAATTTTTTTTTGTATAAAAACCTCCATTTATACTAGCGCGATTTAGAAAATATAAATAAAAAATAAATTAAGTGAGATTATTATTGATGGAAATATTATTTATAATTTATATTTTTCACAGACTTTGTAAGAGAATTTTTTAAAATTGTTGATTAAATTATTCGGGATAAATTTTGTGTCAGCGATGACAATGTTGTGGATGTCGTAGCCATTTTGCATCTAGATTTGAAATGTATCGATCGGCAAAAACATCAACCAACACCGTAGCTAGTATCACAATGACAGGCTAAAGTCTGGCAGCTGCGGAATTGCGCGGAAACTCGACGTATTCCCACCCCTTTTCGTCCATCACGATTCAACTCCCTTCAACGCTTTACGTTGTCTGCCAACCCCTCGTCACCGCCTATATCACTCGGTCTATGTATCACCCATATGCATACATATATACCTGAATATTTATTCATCTTCTAAAATACATAATCAATTTTTTAAACCCAATTTTGATTGAGCCTTTGAAAAAAAATTTTCAATAATTTAAAAAAAATATTCGACACAATTTTTCTATCAACAAAATTATCTATTTCAAAATGTTCCAATAGTTTCTATACATTTATGAGCATATATATGTTGAAATAAATTGCTGGGCAATATATAATAATTAATTGTTATAACAAA
Source organism: Microctonus aethiopoides (assembly GCA_030347275.1). Lineage (NCBI taxonomy): Eukaryota > Metazoa > Arthropoda > Insecta > Hymenoptera > Braconidae > Microctonus > Microctonus aethiopoides. The sequence goes on from JAQQBS010001423.1 coordinate 7,692,569, forward strand.
AAAAAATTTTTAATAATTTTTTTATTTTCGAAATAATTTTTTTATCAACAAAATTATTTATTTAAAAATGTTCCAATAGTTCCTATACATTTATGAGCATATATATGTTGAAATAAATTGCTGGGCAATATATAATAATTAATTGTTATAACAAAAAAAAATTTTTAATAATTTTTTTATTTTCGAAATAATTTTTTTATCAACAAAATTATTCATTTAAAAATGTTTCAATAGTTTCTATATATTCATATGCACATATATATCGAAATAAATTGCAGAGCAATATATAATAATTAATTGTTATAACAAAAAAAAATTTTTAATAATTTTTTTATTTTTGAAATAATTTTTTTATCAACAAAATTATCAATTTAAAAATATTCTAATAGTTCCTATACATTCATGTGTACATATATGTTGCAAAAAATTGCGGGGCAATATATAATAATTAATTGTTATAACAAAAAAAAATTTTTAAGAATTTTTTTATTTTCGAAATAATTTTTTTATCAACAAAATTATCAATTTAAAAATATTCTAATAGTTCCTATACATTCATGTGTACATATATGTTGCAAAAAATTGCGGGGCAATATATAATAATTAATTGTTATAACAAAAAAAAATTTTTAAGAATTTTTTTATTTTCGAAATAATTTTTTTATCAACAAAATTATCAATTTAAAAATGTTACAATAGTTCCTATACATTTATGAGCATATATATGTTGAAATAAATTGCTGGGCAATATATAATAATTAATTGTTATAACAAAAAAAAATTTTGAATAATTTTTTTATTTTCGAAATAATTTTTTTATCAACAAAATTATTCATTTAAAAATTTTTCAATACTTTCTATAATATATGCATGTGCACATATATGTTGCAATAAATTGCTGGACAATGTGGAATAATTAATTGTTATAACAAAAAAAAATTGTTAATAATTTTTTAATTTTCGAAATAATTTTTTTATCATTAAAATTATCAATTTAAAAATATTCTAATAGTTCCTATACATTCATGTGCACATATATATTGCAATAAATTTCTGTTCAATATACAATAATTAATTGTTATAACAAAAAAAAATTTCTAATAATTATTTCATCTTCGAAATAATTAAATTCAAATTATTTTTTGATATATAAATTATATAATATGTAACAAAAGTGTATTAATTATTTGTTCTATATAATTGGCTTAGTAATAATCCTTTGTGATTATATACATATATACATACACACTCAGATTTATTTAGTTGTTAGGTGAATCGACAATTATTGGTGTCAATCACTTGCACAAATTGTGTTGTAAGAAAAAGGAAATTGACAAACGATCATTGAAATATAATTACTATTCAAGACACAAACTTGGGTCACTTCACCCATAAGAATTATAAGCACACACACACTCTACAGACTATACCTCTCTGTAAGTAGGGAAAATATTCAACTGATGCCTGAGTTTCAATTCAGTCTTGTATGAGCAGCTTATTATTTAACAACATTTATTCAGTGAGCTTTTAAAATCGTTTAATCATATTATCCTCATAAAAATTTTATTATTTCCAATAATTCCATAATTAACTTACAAATAAATATCCAAAGAGTATTCAGGTAAAAATATAATCCAAATAATTAATTTCAACCATACAAATTATGTGAGCTTTAAAAATTAATTAATTAATTTTATTTATAAAAATATTTATGAGGCAAAATAAATACAATTTTTTGTTTATTAAATAAATTATACAATCAGGGATGATTGTGTGTATATAAATGTTAATTTGTAACAATAAATGTGTAGTAATAATAATTTATTTAATATAAATTATAAAAAAAAAAAATCTTTTAGGGAAAAATAATTTATTCTGACGATTGAGATAATTAATACAATATATATTTTTTTTTTTTTTCGTTATCTCTTAAAGCTCTGCTTTCTGACTGGGAGTACAAGCTCGATCAATACTTTGGGATGCTGTTGGTATTATAAGAAAGAAAAGTCTAAAAGTGAATTGCACGAATAAGTGGGAGGGAAAAAGAAGATTTATAAACAGAGTAAAAAAATAAACAAATAATTGAGAAAACAGGAGAAAATAAATATTTAAATATTTTTTTATAATATATACAACTGTGTTTAACAATTCCCCGACGATATAAAACAAAACAAAAATTGTTCTTCAATTTATTTTTCAAAATTTAATTTAAATATGTTTCAACTCGTGGACAAAAGAGAAAAGATGATAAACTAAATAAAACAAAGAGGAATTTTACTCTCTCTATAGTTCTGACTTCTCCACAAGGGGGAGTTGACATCAACTGTCGAGCATACACGAATTATTCCGAAGAAGAACGAACGCAGTAGCGTGCAACACACAAAATAAACCCAACATAATTCCAAGAAAAATAAAAAAAAAATTTTCTCCAAACAAAATACCAAAAGAAAAACAAACTAAATAAATCATAATAATCAAACAAAAAAATCCCAAATCAAGATGCGAATAAAATTCAATATAAAACCCTATAAAAACCCCATAGCCATAACAAAAAAATTTTTTTTTTCTCACTTTCAATTAATTAAAATTAATTTTGAAATGAAATAAAAAAATATTAAATAATTTAATAATTAAAATTCAATCATTTGTTTATTATAAAATGTTTATTTGACAGTTTAATACACAGCACTGTACAGTGGAAAATGTGATTGGGAGGTAGGGGGTGGAAGGAGAGAAGAGGGAGGCCATTGCCATACGAGTTTTTGGGGGGTTGCGCGTGGTCCAATCATCGCAGAATCTGTTTAACCCCCTTGCTCTTGCCCGGGCTGACTCGACGCGGAGACGCCCCGTGTTTTCTGTGGCTCGAACACACAATTCCTATCTGGATCCGTGTATTTCCTTTCGTGGTGAAAAGGATAGTTGAGAGAACACGCGTCGTCAAAGGGCGTTGGCCGATGTTGAAAAATAATTGTGCAGGAGCGTAAATAAATATTTTTATTTACAAAATGAGTTTTAATTTGTATATTTATTATTATTTATATTTTATCGCGAATAATTTGTGATTATTTGTTTAACAGAGTTTTATGATGGTGCTACGAAGGACAGAGCAACTCTGGCCATTGGATGATTAAATCTCTTCATCCATCTTTTGACAAAAAAGTATTGTACAAAATTATTTGCAAAAAAATTTTTTCATTGCAGCATTTTTATTTTAAACAAATAATTATTTATATCAAATATTCGTATTTATATTTATATACATACGTACATATATACAGCATGCAAGCACAGATAATATAAAAATTATAAACATTAATATAAATAATAAAAATATATATTTTTTTTAAAATTTTTTTTGAGAATTTTTTTTTCTTCGAATTTTTTTTTAATATAATTTTTTTTTTTTTAAGGATAATATTAATCAGGATCTTAATATTTATGTATATATATGTATAAATATTATATACTTGGGACGTTGAATATATAAATGGTGAGAAAATTTGAATATTTAATAATTTTAATAACATTTTATTTATATCAACGTTGTATATTTAATTTATTTATTTATTTATTTACAGAATATTTATTTGACTGGTTGTGAACGTTATCATTATTGCTGATTAAGACAGAAGAGATTATTAAACAATTCACAGTGGCTCTCAACTGTCCAATCATAAAATAATTTTTTTTTTTTTCATTAAAAATTTTTTTATTATAATTTTATTATTAATAATAATAACAACAAAAAATAATTGCATTTGAATTTTAGTATAGTAACACAATGATTTCGAATTCAATGCGTCAACAAACGATAAAAAATAATAATTTTTATTATAGTCAAAACATGTACGATTCCGTTAGGAAATATCTGACTTCCTTTAACCTTTTTTTTTTTTTTTTATTATTAATTATGCTCAGTCACGTTCATTATTAATCCTCAAACGTGCAGGAGGTCACGTACATAACACACATACACACGAGTATATATTTATATGTATAATTTAATATTGATAAATTTTTTTGTGAATATTTAAATTATTGTAAATGTAAAATTTGATAAAGAAAAATAATTTTGTGTCATTTGCGTATGATTTAATATTATTATTTTTATATTTAATAATGAAGTGAGGGAATTAATTATTTCTTGATAGGCACATTCGTGATCTACCCTGTAGATCCGGGCTTTTGTCGAATTGTAAATATCAGAAGCTCGTCTCTACAGGTATCTTACGGATGATGTGCCACGCAACTGGAAATTAAATATTTAAAAATTTTTTTAATTATATTAAATAATTTTTTTTTATTATTTTTGTATACTTGGATATAAATATATTTGTTTGATTCTATATATGCACATGACACAATTGATATTATATTAAGTATTTTAAATTATCACTGAGGAATTGAGGAAAAAAAAAATATAATAAAAGAAAAAAAAATTTAGTGAGAAATTTAAATTATAAAATTGTTTTTTTTATTTAGAAAATTTAATATTTAAACTATACGTTTGTGATTAAATTATGTTTGGAATATTTATTATCCTTCCCAGCCTTCCTAATGAATTTTTTTAAATATTTGATTATAGATATCGAATATTTAAATAATAAATTTTAATGTAAAATTTAATTTTGATAAATTACAAAAAAAGAATAAAGAATTATTTATATTTATTAAATGTATACAATTTTGTGGATATAAAATTCAGACTCTATTGTTTATAATGTTATAAGTTTGCAAAATGTTGTCTTAGTAGTATAGCAATATAAAATAATAATAAACTTATTAATAAACATAAAAAATAAATAAAAAATAAAACTTTGAAACCCATCAAAAATTTATATTTTCTTTGTAATGAAAACTAATTAAAAAAAAAAGTTTTTTCATTGGATAATGAACGAAAAACTAGCCATTTAATTATACACATAATTAATAAAAATCCTCATAAAAATATAAACATTAAATAATATTTATTACAGCTCATTAAAGTTTAATTCCAACCCAATAAAATTTTTTTCTTTTCCAATAAATTAAAAACACTTCAACAATTCAAAAAAATAAAATATACATTTTAATTATCCAACTGAAAATTTATATTAACAATTATCAACATTAAAAAGTACCCAATTCATCCACAAACACACTAATAATAATAACAATCCAACAATACCGATTACAAAGCAATCTACTTTACCATCAGCTGACTCAAAAGAAAATTTTTTTTCTAATTATTTATCAATCGTCGATAAAAAATCACTCCTATGGTAAAATAAATAACCTCTTACCCCATAGAGGGCTTCAAAGTGAGCTTTCATCCACTCAAACTGTGCTTTCCACAATCCCAACCCCACACTCAAACAAAATTCCATTCCAAAATGAAAAAAAAAAAAAAATTATTCAATTTTCCCAACTAAAAAAATCCAACTCTCTCAATTTACTTAAACCCATTCTAAACATTTTATTTAATATCCAAAACTCAATAAATATCACTAAATCCCATAGATATAATACAAAAGAATCCTTATCAAACAAAAATAAAATAACCTAATAAAAAATTAAATACTCTACATAAAAGATTGATTTATATTAAATAAATTGCAATTGAAATTTTTAAGAGACTTAAAAATTGCGCATAATATTTATAAATAAATATTCTGATTTTTGCTGCATATAGCAGGATATACCAGGAGCATATTCTACAAAGTTTCATACCACCAATGTCTATTATATATATTTTCTGTAAGGTATCGTGCTATATAACCATGACACTACCATGATTAATGATTATGTTGTAAAGCCTTGCACCGTATTTTCCCCTCGGTTCTCATTGTCCATCCTTCGTTGGCATACAATCTACAGTATATATGTACGTACATTCATATAACTATATGTATATATATATGCATAGAATATATATACATAGACATCATATAAGTATTATTTTTTTCTCAACTCTTTTCGCGATCGTTTTTATTTTCTCTGAGTTCTTTTTATTTTTTTTTTATTCATTCTATTGTGTCGTGCAGCAATTTAAGTATTTATTTAAACAATCATTATGTATATATATATGTGTGTGTGTGTGTATTTATGTGGGTAAAATTAAATTGGTAAAAAATATTTCAGAGATTTGTGAAAATATTATTGAGATATTTATTAGAATATTTTTTGGATTTTTTTTTATTTATTTTATTTTATTAAGATAGTGAATGTCTTTTTTTTTTTTTATGTTTAATTGTGTTATGTTTGTTATGTTAAGGATGTGGGATTTTATTTATTTATGTGGCGCATTATTTATTTAGATTGCGCTAGGGAAAGAAATAAATAAATAGATTTTTATTTGTGGTTTTTAATTAATGTTGTGAATTATTTTTTAATGGTTTGTATTTGAAGATTTCTGGAATTAAGTGCGGGAATTTTTCACATTCTTGAATTGTGTCTGGTATAAGCTTTGACATTCATTCTATCACAGTCAGATTTAAACAAATAATATTTACAAGTAATTAAATAGTATAAATATTTTTATAAATTCAAAAAATTCAAACAATTATATATTATTTAATTGATTTTATAATAAAGTAACAATGTTTAAATAATTATTTTCGACACTTTCTATAGTTCTTTATGTGTCTAAAGCCAAGTACTAATGAATCAAATAATTGAAAAAAAATTATCCAAGCTTGATAATAAAATATAAAAATATCAACTGAATAAAAAAAAAAATTCATATCAGATATTTTTATTAATAAAAAATTATTTCTCATTAAATAACAGTAAAAATTTTTTTTTCAATAGTTTAACGATACACAACATCTCCTACAAATGCTACATAATAAAAACCAACAATAAACAAATAAACTAAATTCCCAAATCAATTAAATCATTTCACAATAAAATATTCCTAAAACCCAACAATTTTTTCTCCAAATAAAATAATAAAAAATATACCACTAAATAAATAACTTAACAAATACAATCATTACATACATAATAAACTAAACCCCAGCCTAATAATCACAAAAAAAAAACCAGTAAACAATTGATCCTCATAAATATTTGCATCATCTTAAAAAAACTTAAACTTTTGCAACGACGAAAAAATAAAAAAAATAATTTTTAATATATTTTCTACATCATATAGACAATTTTACACGTCAGCAAACTCTATATATATCTATACATACGTTACATATGTGAACTGATATTCCGTAGGGCGTATAAAAAAAAAAAACCAAGGGCCAGCCTCTATATCGAACCCAACAAGACTTCGCCAATAGCGTGGTCTGTTGGTAACTGGATGCTGGACCGTCAATAAAATGGCTTGGGGCGGCACCTCAGGTTCTCATTCTTAATTGTATCGGGGAGCGAAACCCTCGTTTCAACTGTCAGAAACTCGTGAGAGATGCCTGCATATGTAGAGTCCACGATTATAAAACCTATTCATGGATTTATATTTCCAAAAAGCGAATCCAATATATTTATAATTAAATTTCACATTTTTAATATATAAATTTATATAATTTTAAATATTAATTTAAATAATCTATTGCGTGTATATATAAATATACTATTCACACAATTGATATTAATTATAAAAAAAAAATTGCAATTATTTTTATTAATAGAAATAAAATAAATAAAATAAATAAAAAATGATTAACGATAATTCGAATTATTTTATCACAATTTTTTCTGACCCTCGTGAAGAGATCGTTGACAATTCTGAGAGTGACCAACATTCAGCTTATGTGGGATTAATTAGGGCTTTAGTGTTGATGCTTCCTCTCGACAATAAAGTCATCTTGAGTTGATAGAAAATTCTGATATAAATATATTTATTAATTAAATACTTAAATTTATCAAATTGAATTAAGACAAAAAAATTTTTTTTTATATTTTCTTTTATTTATTTAACTTGATTTAAAAATTTTTTTGATTGAATTGTGGAGTTTTAAATGCAGGGAAGTGATGAAGAAGACGATTGTGTTGAGAGTTGAATAATTAATTTATTTATTTTATTAATAAATACAGTTGAAATATTTAATTTTGATCCAGAGTGCAAATTTATAAAATTGAGAAATCAAGGTTTGATTAAATAATTCTTTGTAGACACGAATAATCATAAACATTTTATTTATTTATTGATTGGTATTTGGTGTATATGTATTGGTTTAATAATGTGAAAGTCGACCGTTGTCTCATTGCTATTCCATAGAGGGATTTCATTGCTCTTCCATGACGATGCCTATGGACACAGCAGGAGTTGGTTAAATTGAAAATGGAATCCATCACGTGTTTCAAAGCAGAATGGGAATTTTAATGAATATATTTTATAAGAACCTGAGATTGCTGGATAATTATAGCAAATGCATTATGATATATGTACAATTTCAATAAAGTAATTATAATAATTTTTATAATTCAAAATTTAATTTTTTTATTAAATTTATAAAAATACTCAACGAAATTATCAAAAATAAAATTTTGTTTCTCATTTAATTCATTCGAAATTATTGAAAATGATTTATCCATCTCAAAATTTAGTGTATTATTATTATAACCCAAAAATGAATTTATTTTAAAAATTTGTAAAAATACTCAAAAAAATTATCAAAAAAAAAAAATTTATTTTCGTCCTTAATCTATTTAAATTAAATTATTGAAAATAATTTATTTATCTCAAAATTTAGTGTATTACTATTATAATCCAAAAATGAATTTATTTTAAAAATTTGTAAAAATACTCAAAAAAATTATCAAAAAAAAAATTTATTCTCTTCCTTAATCCATTCAAAATTATTGGAAATAATTCATTTATCTCAAAATTTAGGGTATTACTATTATAATCCAAAAAAAAATTTATTTTAAAAATTTATAAAAATACTCAAAAAAATTATCAAAAAAAAAATTTATTTTCTCATTTAATTCATTCAAAATTCTTATAATAATTTGATCTATCTCAAAATTGAGTGTATTACTCTTGATCTAATCCAAAATTGAAATTATTTTGAAAATCCATAAAAATACTCAAAAAAATTATCAAAAAAAAAAATTTATTTTCTTCCTTAATCCATTCAAAATTATTGAAAATAAATTATCCATTTCAAAATTGAGTGTACTACTCTTAATCTAATCCAAAATTGAAATTATTTTGAAAATCCATAAAAATACTCAAAAAAATTATCAAAAAAAAAAATTTATTTTCTCATTTAATTCATTCAAAATTCTTATAATAATTTGATCTATCTCAAAATTGAGTGTATTACTCTTGATCTAATCCAAAAATAAAATTATTTTAAAAATCCATAAAAATACTCAAAAAAATTATCAAAAAAAAAAAAATTAATTTTCTCACTTAATCCATTCAAAATTACTGAAAATAATTTATCCATCTCAAAATTAATTGTCTCAATATAAGGATTATTCATACACACTTGGGATAAGTTGATAAATTAATTAAAAAAATGGAAAAATTTTTAATTCACTCATTTTTGAAGATTTAAAAACAAAATGTTGGAACAAAAATAAAATGCATATGAAAATTAGAATTGGCGTTTGGTTTAAATATATATGTGTATAATATATTTTGGAGTATGTATATATATGTATATACATATAGGAAGGAGAGAAAAGACGAGAATAAACCATCAGAAAGGAACCAGAAAGGCTCTGGTACTTTGAGAAAAGTTGATGAGAAAGAAGAGGGTGAGTATAAGGGAGAGGGCGAGACGGTTTCCGAAACAGCTCGCCGCTATCTCGACTGATCCGATCAAGATTAATGAACGCGCGGGTTGCGAACCGAACCTTTATATACGTGTATATAAATATGTATGTATGTATATATGTACTTACATGTGGCAGAGACGCGCGGAAGCAGCAACCGAACAATGGATGCCGAAGTATATAATATTACACACATATGATACTACATAGTTTTTTATATTATTAAACGCCATTTTGTGGTAGGATTATTTATCTGTATATAAATTTTATTTTGTCGATTTTATTTGTGTTTTATATATTAAATGTTATTTTTGTTATTTTACAATTTTTTTATATTAATATATATTCAAATAAAAATATTTAATATAAATAATAAAAAAAAAATTTATTTTTTTTTCCAGTTTAATTTCTTAATAAAATTATAAACAAATTCTGATGAATTATTTAAATAATCCTAATACACATAACCAAATTAATTTTGCAATATATAAATAATTACAATAATTTACGTAGCTATATTAGCAATAAAAAAAAATTCTTTCACTCATTTTTGTTGAATATTTTCTGAAAAATTATTATAAAATAATTTTCATTTCTGTTCATGCATAAATATATATATATAAATATATAAAAAATACATACACATATATGTTATATACGTGGGGATGTATAGATAAGATGTGTCGAGCTTATTCGAATGACAATTAATTAGAGTGGAAAAAAAATATGTCTGCAGCTGCATTTATTTATTGAGTTGAAAGACTAGTAGCCTTAGGTATATATGTATAAGTTGATGGTATATATAGATGTCGCGTTTTACGTGGGCGGTCCATCATACATTGGAGCTTCTTTTGGATTCATTAAGAGTCGTGTTTGTAAATGTATATGGATATATAAGTATCAATAAACCATTGGCACACGAATTTTTATCGTCGCAGTCACTTCATCATGACAGATTTACCTCCCAACTTGGTGGATTTAATATATAAAAATATGTATATTTATATTTAATATGTAGTAGGTATATAGTAGCCGAGAAAATGTCTTGTTATATATTAGGGATGGATGTGTGTTTGTAAAATAAATATCTGTCCATGTGAATATTAATGAGCAACAAAAGAAATTAAATTAAATTAAATTTTTCACAATTTAAAATTTGAATTTAAAATATTATATTAAAATATTTTTTTTTTTTCGGTTTTATTGTTAAAAAAAAATATAATGCATGATTATTTATGTTTAATTAATTTTTTTTATTATTCTGTAGTATATTTATGTTATATATTTACTTAATAATATATAACAAATATGAAAAAAAAATTTTTTTTGTTACTTCAAAAGCTTTTTGAATTATTAAAATAATTTATTCATCTCAAAATTGATTATTTAAATATTTGGATTATTTATAATTATTTATAATATATAGAGATATTTATATATATGGAAACACAAGCGAAAATAATTTTATATTAATAAAATTCCATTGATTTTATGTATTTATATAAAAATATAAAACAAAAATAAAAAAAAATTCAATTTTTTTTTCCAATTTAATTCCTAAAAAAAAAATATAATGCATAATTATTTATATTTAATTGATCATTTTTCTTATTCTACAATATATTTATGTTATATATTCACTCAAAAATACACAACAAAAATAAAAAAAAAAATTTTTAATTACTCCAAAAGCTTAAAAAATTATTAAAATAATTTATTCATCTTAAAATTGATTATTTAATTATTAGAATTATTTATAATTATAAATAATACATAGAAATATTCACATACCAAAAAACACAATCGAAAATAATTTTATATTAATTAAATTCCATTGATTTTATATATTTATATAAAAATATAAAACAAAAATAAAAAAAATTTCAATTTAATTCCTAAAAAAAAAATATAATGCATAATTATTTATGTTTAATTAATCATTTTTCTCATTCTACAATATATTTATGTTATATATTCCCTCAAAAACACACAAAAAAAATAAAAAAAAATTTTTTTTAAAAGGTTTAAAAATTATTAAAATAATTTATTCATCTTAAAATTGATTATTTAAATATTAGAATTATTTATAATTATAAATAATACATAGAAATATTTATATACCAAAAAACACAATCAAAAATAATTTTATATTAATTAAAATCCATTAATTCAACATAATAATAAATAATTCTATTTAAATATTAATTTTTATCTTTCTAAAAAAATAAAAAATAATTTATAAATTAATATTTAATTATATTAATTAATTGAATATTTTATAGTCGTTTGTTTGTTTAATTTTGTCTCGTCGACAGCGAACATCACCTTATCTTTAGGTGTACAGATGACAGTGTGTTTGAGATGTGGAATTGTCTTTGGGGGATGTCAGTCAACTGGCGACATGGGTGACGAGCGAAACGTCAGAGTCGACGAACGAAAAAGGACTCTGGGGAAAGAATTGAGGAATAAAGGGAGTTGTGAAAGACGTGGGATAGAAAGAGTCAGTGATAGCTAGTGTGTATGATGTGTGTATGTGTGTAAGCAAGAAAGAGAGGATTACGTCGACGTTATACGGTGAGAGGATGCTTTGTAATTACAGAACCTGATAAATGGAGTCGTGAACTCGTTAATCCTCGCCAATTATATGTAATGGGCCTACGTACGTGTCAAGTTTCGTCTAGTTTATATAAACAGAGTATTATTATTTGTTTATATGAGTTGGTTGTGTTAGTTATTTCAATTTATTTTAAACAAATATAAAGAGAAAAAAATTTTTTTTTTAAATAAATTATAGAAATATTTTTTTACAACTTATGGAAAATTTTTATCTAATTTGAGGGATGGAAATTTTGTGATTGTATGAGTTGATTGTGTGTTATTTTAATTTATTTTAAACAAATATAAAGAGAAAAAAAAATTTTTTTACATAATTTTTAGGTTAAATTTATTGATTAATTTATAGAAATATTTTTTAAATATGAACAATTTATTTAATTTGAGGGATGGAAATTTTGTGATTGTATGAGTTGATTGTGTGTTATTTTAATTTATTTTAAATAAATATAAAGAGAAAAAAAAATTTTTTTACATAATTTTTAGGTTGAATTAATTAATTAATTAATAGAAATATTTTTTAAATATGTGATGAAAAATTTATTTAGTTTGAGGGATGAAAATATATTTTATTGTTCTGTTTTTAATTGATCCTATACAAAAATGAAAAACCATTAATAAATAAATTTAAAAAATATTTTAAATCATTTATTAAAAATAAATTAATCCAAATTAGAATTAAAATTTAATTATTGTAATTTAAATTTGTTCATGTTGTTTATATTGCTGTAATTATTAATACAACTGATTTAAAAATATAATTAATAGAGGAACGGATTATATGGTGTATATAAAATATAAATTATAAATATATTCTATGACTTGTGGAATTTATAATTGTAAAATAATTGAGATAAAAATTCAATCAGATTAAATCATTATTATATTTATATAATTCTTATGGTACAGATTTATTTACAATTGAAATATGCATTAAATAAGATGAATTAAGTCATTACATAATGCATATAATGATTTTATAATTACATTGAATCACATAAAACTCCAATGTTTCATACTTTTTTTAATACACTAAATTAATTTATTTACTAATTTGTATAATTATAAAGTAGTGTTTTGGTATATGGTCACAGCGAATCTGCATACGAGTTTATTTGATTTTTTACTCATTGGGCCTGTCAAATAATAATCAATATAATAATTGATTAATATGTTATTTTGTCATTGTATTAATTGTTGCACTGTATTTATTGAATAATGATAATTTACTTTAAATTATAATTAAAAATATAAATCAAAAATGAATATTAATTATTTAATTATTTAAGTATTAATTTTCATATGAAAATTATTTACTGGATGTTTAAGTGAATATATGAATAATATCTACCAAGTACATTTGTTTATAATTGTGTGAAATATAAAATATAACGAAAATTAATAATTGACAAAAAAAAAAAATTTATGACAGAAAATTGAATATTAAATATTTGTGATTACAAAAATTAAATATGAAATTATATTTTGTGGTATTTATATATTTTAATTTCAAATTGTTTATATATATATTACACCTCAGACTCAATTAATTAATTATTTAATTTGGATTTACGTTGTAGATAAACGTTTATATTTATTTTATCGTTTAACGATAATACTATTTTTACAAACGCTATAAATATACAATTAATTTTCTGGTAAATAATTAATTATATAACGAAATAATATCTCGTTCAATTTACTTTCATTAAACACGAATATTTATATTTAATTAATAGATTTTAATTCACCTGTTTTAATATTATTTTATTTAATCAAGTAAATTTACTTCTGAATGGCACATTTAAATTAATAAAATAATAATTAATCAAATATTAATTTATTTATCGGAAAATCTGGTCCATTGTTTAATAATTTCAGATGAAAAATAACCGAACACATCATAATAATTACCTACGAAATATAATTCAACTGGATATTTCAATATCTCCAAAAATAATTCCCCAAAAAAATAAAAAAAAAAAAAAAAATTAAATTGTAAATAAAAAAAATTTTTTTTATATACTTCTAAATATTTAATTAAATAAAAAATACTATGCAAAAATACATGACAATAATTAATAATTAATAAAAAAAAATACTTCATCATAATTAAAAATTGTCAAAATTATTAAAAAAAATCCAGAAATATAAATTAAAAAAAAAAATGTTTTTTTTCCCCCAGTGAATTAATTTCAACTAAATTTTCATTCCTCCAATAAAATTCAATGTTCCTCAAAAATAATAATAAATTCCCACAATAAAAAAAATTGATAATACCCAGTCGCAAAAATATATAAATAATATCAAATAATTAATAAAAAATAAATTTTCCATTTAAATTATTTACGTAAAATAATATTATATCCTCGATTATTTTTCATTATTAATTAATAACATTTACGAATGAAATATTGTGAAATTATAAAATAAAAAATATATAATAATAAATAGTGTATATTATTAAATTAATAATTAATATATATTTAATTTTTTACTGTTACAGTGCAGTAAGTCCATAATCAGATTTAATTGGAGATGGTGCAGGATGTAGGTTTGTTGATAATCCAGATGGACTACCGGGTTTAATATTATTACCAGAGTTCAAATGCCCCTGCTGCAATGAACCACCACCACCACCACCACCACCTCCACTACCTTCAATCATCCCACTCATGTGTTGATGACTCAGCTGCGCTTGTAGATGAGCTAATGGATGCTGATGGCCTTGAAAATTTGAATGTGTTGCATGCGAAACTACACCGGGATTTACAGCATGTACATCACCTAAATCAAGGCCAATGCTACCATCTAAACTACTTTCAAGTCCACTTGATGGTGAATTATTATTTTTAATTTGATTTTCATTATTTCCACTGGCACTTTTTGTTCTGTTACTCGATATTTTTGATGGTTTTGTTAATTGTGGTTGTCCATTGGCTGTATTTTTTCGTCTTACCTTCTTTGTGTTGGGTAACTTATTATCTTTTTTCCATTTCATTCGTCTGTTTTGAAACCAAATCTTGATTTGACGCTCTGATAATACTAACATGTGAGCTATTTCTATTCGTCGTCGTCTTGTTAAATATCGATTGAAATGAAATTCTTTTTCAAGCTCGAGGATTTGATGCCTTGTGTATGCTGTCCGCTGTCGTTTTGGCTCCATTCCAGGTTGATAAGACCCATTGGCTGGAAAAGATAATATTAGAATTATATTTTTTCCGAAATTTTGTTTTTTTGTTTTTTTTTTTTTCAGGTAAAATATTCACGGGATTTTTTGCGACGGTTAACTCTATTAAGGTGTTTTTTTTTTTTCGTCGCTCCATTGACGGGGTATTACTCTAAGCATTCAAAAAAAAAAATTATTAGTAAAGATATGAGGTTTAAATTTTGATATTGAGTATATTCGAGAATTTGAAATTTTTTTGTTTAATTTATATGTAAATCTCAATTTTTTTTTTGCGTTTAATCTATAGCTTTGTAGGATTTTATGCTGTTTAGTTGGGTCTTGGGAGAGATTGTACAGGAATATTTATAGTCTTTGAAAGTGCCTATTATTAAATTATGTTAAAAAATCATTAAGATTTAGATTAAACAGGGAAATTTTGAATTTTCGTTTTATTGGATTTTTCTCGAAAACTATTAGCTCTACGGTTTTTTGTTAAGAGAACTATTTTGTAGAAAATTTTATTTCCAACAAAAAAGGTCTCATCGACTTTTGCTGTAAAGTTGATAATTTTTCAGAAAAATCGAAAAAACTATGAAATTCGAGCAAAAATCAACTCTAACATTTTTTCCCCCCTCAGTCAGATCGCAAAATTATAATTTAATGATAGACACTTCAGCAGATCAAATATTTCTGTAGAATTTCCGCTGGAAACCAATAAAATATCATATAAAATCCCGCAAAGCGATAGAAAAATGAAGAAAAAATTAATAATAAAATTAAGAGCTCATTTTTATAATGAGAATTTTTTTTTAGAATGTTCAGAGTAATATTATTCCGTCAATGAAGCAAAGAAAAAAAATATAGTCCCCTCAAACTTATCACCCTATTATCCAAATCTTAATTTTCATATTAAACATTCAGATAAAATAAATAAACATTTATTCAAAATTTTAAAATTTTTCTTCCAGCAAAAAAATAATGAAACAAAAATTGATCTAAATAATTCATTGCATTTTATCTGAAACAAATTCATTCACTATCTCACATGAATGTTAATCCACAATAATTCTCAAATATATTCCACTCAATTATTCATCATTCCAAGATTTAGTATAATGAATTAAATTTAATTACAAATATTAAACATACCAAAGGTAAAGATAATTAATTACGTAATAAAATCAATTATATAATTATCATAATATCTCTAGTACTATTTATCACATAAATAAATCCACCCATCCAAACTATACATAAAAAAAATTCCTATCCATAAAAATAAAAACAAAATCAAAATTGATTTTATAAAATATTTAAAAATAATAATTTTTGAATGGAAAAATAACACTATGAATTTACTCATTATTATTTTCATTATTGCAACACATTATCTTTGTTGGTTACATTGACAACATAAAAAAAAAATAATTTTTTTTAAAAAGCCGCAACAACAGTTTCAAAATGATGGAGAATAATATTCTTTATAGATGTCATATCTTCTTGAAGCAGTTCAACGAAGATTGGACCAACAAACACACGGTCACTTCTTCATTCTGTCTCTGTTTTACACTTCAACATAGTAAAAATGCCTTGACAGACATGCGAACAATAAGTGATGCCATATCGTATATATATTTAACCATGTGACCAGTCAAGTTCCAGCGTGTTGGAAGATAAAAAGTCAAATGAATGAGATGACTATAAGTGTCAAGGGTTCTATAAATATATATATACATTTTAAATATTCCCACAAAAAATATCCTGCTGTAACAAAGTGAACTTTCATGTCCACGTCAATCGCAGAAATGCATAGGAAAATAATTGTTGAATATTTCAAAAGAATATAAAAATTTCTTTTCATATTTGATAAAAAAAATAATTTTTTTTTTTATGATAAATTTTTAATTTATCTGAGAGAATATATAATTAATATTTGTGAACGTATGTCTATATGCATGTGTTGTAATATTATTATTATAATACATTGTTTACTTGATAATGTTTTTTAATAAATTTTTTTATTGTAAGAAAAATAATTCAAGAATTTGGAATTTTAAATCTTTATAAAGATTTTTAGCATTCCACTTTATTTTTAAGCCGACCTTTTTGATGTACGTGAGCAGATTATTGGCATTCGAAAGATCGCAGTGACCGTCGGGGATTGTTATAAACACTCGGACGTGTATGAATTATTTTTAACAATATTAAAAAACTTAACACTTTGCATTTAATTATTTTGAACAATTGACAACTAATTTTGTGGCGATTAAACAAAATAAATAGAATGATTAATTAGAATTATTTGCGTGAGAATTATTGAGAATTTTAGTTTAGTATAAGTATAAAATATCATATAAAAACGGATTATTAAATAAATAAAATGATCCAAGCGTCGATATAAAAAAATAAAAAATTTATTTTCCCTATTTTGAAATGATAGAATGATGAGTTTCTTTAAAGTAAGGTGGAATTTATTGATGGGAGGTAAATGGGACTTAAGTGTCTCTCATTTACAGGTGAAAATGTTGAGTGAGGTAGCAAGATAAATTGCGGTCCATAAGTTTTCCGTCGCTTATAAGCATTTATAGATATTTATACAAAAGGGAACATAAGCACTGTCTGATGGTGCAATAGAAATAAATGAGGTGACATAAATCCTCCAATTCGATTTGTCCACAGACGGACAATGATTTTCTAATAATAGGATGCACCTAGATATTTTGAAAATAAAATACCACTGAAAACTATACTACAAATACACAATAATATACTTTAATACCAAAAAAAAAATATTTGCTTTGACCATAACTAAAATCGCGGAGACAAAATTAATCCGAGTCGAAATTTTAGTGGTTTTTTAAGTCAATTTTAGTATTCGATTAAACATCCTATATGGCACTAGTTGGCCTATCAATTCTACTTCTAAAAATTTATAGGAATGGATCTAGTTTGATGCTTTTTCCACCCAGCACATCAACATTGTAATATTTTATTTTGATGACAAACTTAAACGCAAGTTCCTTAAAATGGAAGATTTGGCTACTTCGAGTTATTGAGAAGGATATTTGTATTCCCTATTAAAATATTTCTAAACGCAGCCTTCCTTGCTCCTGAAGAACTTTACTAAACGCTAATAATGCCGAGATTTAGCATAAATTTAGCAAAAAGTGAGATTTAGTTTAAATTAGCCTCAAAATTTCGACTCCGAAATAAAATTTAAAATTTACTAAAAATCCGTTAATTACTAAATTAAGTAATAAAATAGAAATATTATTTATCACTCGAAATAAAACTTAAAATTAACCAAAAATCCGTTAATTACTAAATTAAGTAAAAAAATAAAAATATTATTCATCACTCGAAATAAAACTCAAAATAAACTAAAAATCCGTTAATTACTGAATTAAGTAATAAAATAAAAATATTATTTATCACTCGAAATAAAACTTGAAATTAACTAAAAATCCGTTAATTACTAAATTAAGTAATAAAATAGAAATATTATTTATCACTCGAAATAAAACTTAAAATTAA
>JAQQBS010001423.1:7718696-7729535 GCA_030347275.1 Microctonus aethiopoides
AAAAAAAATAAATAAATAAAAAAAAAAAAAAATATAAATTAACAATTTATCTGTGACCGACGCGCGATGTATAATAATAAGTATATTTATAAATATAATATCTCAGTGCCGCGCCAATATAATGAGTTATGACCTTTTCGTTCATGTGCAGTTGTGAAATATTTCGCGAGATTGTTTATTAGTTTATATAAAATATTCGCAATAAATAAAATATATTTACTGCTGCATATGTATTAATTGACGTATGTGGTAATAATAATTCTTGTTCATTCATATCATTAGTATATATTGCATGTAAAACTTCAAGTCACTTATAAATATATTATATGAATTAATATAAATTATTATTGTGACATTAATCGAAGAAATTTATAATAAAGAGAAAAAAATAAATTAATTAATTTAAACATCTCAATATATAATTAAAAATAATTTTAACTTGTAAACGAAATATTTAATTGTTTACATAATTAAATTATCTAATTATGAAATTATTTATCAAATTTTAAATTATAATTAATTGATGGTAATTAATTAAGTTTCAATTGATGAATTATTTACAAGTAACGAAATTAATTTTAAATGATAATTAAATATTAATTATTATCATTTCTTGCAACTATTAATAAATATTTAATTATTATTTAAAATACTATTTTACATTTAGAGTAAAATATTTTGTTTACAAAAGTCCATTGAAAATAATTGTTATTAATTAATAATAATTTAATTCTGTCGAAATTTAAACACAAAAATTTGTTCTGAATAAAAATTAACTTTAAATATATAATTAATAATAATATTTTATATTTAATTTAATACAAATTTTTTTTGTCAATATAAATAAATATTGTGTCGATATATTTTTAAAATTATTCCAAGTATTAAATATTGTATTAAAATAATCAATTTTAATTTTTAAAAATAAAATTTGAGTAAAAATTCTGTAAAAAAAATTTCAAAATAAATATTAAGTGAACTTTTACACAAAATTTATTACAATATTTATTTATCTACACATTATTTATCATAACTATAATAATTCAAGCACATAAATAAATATATTTATAAATATGCATTAAAGTATATGTTAATAATTTAAAAATAATTTAAAAATTAATTTCACACGATTTGAATATTAATTATAAATTTTTTTTCGTACAATGTGAGCGTGATTATCGTTGTCTAAGACCATTGTAGCTTTGTATGCACCACACAAACCTCTCTAGAACCGAATTTGTCGCCTCCTATCAAACAAATTCGGATCTACAGGGTAGATGTAGAACATTAACTGGGCCTTTGCATAATAATTCGCACTTTGCTCAATAATTTAAATTAATTAAAATTATTTATCCTACATTTTTTAAATTTATCATATCACTACCATAAACATTTTCAAAGCCCAGTAATAAATATAATCCCATTATAATCTGCACTTCTTAGTTCTAATTAATAATAAACCATCACTATTTATAATTAAAACTAAATTTATTTCAAATTATATTTAAAAAAAAAAAAATCTTTAATTAATATATATCTATTTATAACTTTTCCATCTATTTATAATAAATATCGATACACTTAACCTCGTAGATTGAATCACATTATAAATAATAATCCTCAAAATTCGTATTATAATTTAAAAACAAAGTAAAAAAAAAAATTTTCTAACAAAAGTGATTTTAATTTTTTACTAATTAATTTAATTAATCGTTTTCAATTATTATTTAATCTAATAATTAAGTAGATAACTACAAAGTAAAACTCATAAATTGATACATATAATTATAAAACAATGCTAATATAATAAATAATTAATTCACGATGAATAATTCAAGATATGAATTAAAATAAAATAAAAACAAATAATCAACATGAATTCATTAATTAATTCTAAATTAATTAATTAATTAATCTTATAATATTGATAGTAGCGTCCACATTCCATTTCAAATGTACCTAAAATTAATTAATAATTTATTATATATATAAATATATATTTAACAATTAACTACTAAATATTTTTATCAATCTATTTTTTATTCAGAATTCTAATTTGTATTAATTAATATTATTAATATACAAGTGTTTATTTATATATATACTTAGCGAGCTTGTTGAGACAAGGACTATCCCAATATCATGGTAACATTCCACTTGCACTGGTTGCCGATGGCGATTGATCGGTTCTGCTTTTGAACCGGTACGACTTTAACGGATCGAACGTGACACAGCTTATTTTATCCAAGGCCGTTTATTTTTTTTGTAGCGGTACAACTCGTTCCGCTTTTATTCCTGTTGTTTGTGCCAGTGACTTTGCTGTTTAAGTTTCTTCCGTCACGATGTCATCATTGTCTGAAAATAAATAAATAAATAAATAAATAAAATAAAATAAAATATAAAATAAAATAGAATTAAAATAAAAATTTCAACAAATTTGTTCAATAAATATTTATTGGAGTAGAAGATATGTTTGAAAAATAAATTTTGATATTTTGATAGTAGATATCTAGTTTATCGACTAATAGCAATTTTTTCGTGTTGTTAAAATTGAACAATGGGGAATATTAATTTAATATATTTAAATATTTACTTAGGATTAGGATGATGTTTTTATCATTTTTTGACGAATTTGTCATATTTGTCATGCGATCTATACCTGCGATCTCTTCTGGGACATCCCTAATAGGTTATATATGTGTCTGTGTATGACAAAAGATGTATGGCTAATCTATCTAAAAACGCCTCTGTCTACTTGCCATGTTAATTCTATTATGTTAAGTTTTAAGCGGCAAAATGTCAAAACAAATCTTTGCTCAGTGGGAATTTGACTTTTCGACCTATCGTCAACCCTTTTTCCACAAATTAGTCATTTTATTTTACGAATATTAATAACTAAATAACTAAATTTCAGTCCCAATATTTGATAATTATTCAATTAATTTTTTAAATATAAAAATGATTAATTTAAATTTATCAAAAAAATTAAAAAATAAATATAAAATAATTAATTTTATATTATTAAAATTGTAAATAATTTAATTTTGTATATTGCAAACTAAATAACATTTCAAAGGCGTCCTAACAAAATTTTTCAATAATTATTCAATCATTTTTTTAAATATAAAAATGATTAATTTAAATTTATCAAAAAAATAAAAAAATAAATATAAAATAATTAATTTTATATTATTAAAATTGTAAATAATTTAATTTAATACACAGATGTACACTAAACTAAATAACATTTCAATGCCATCCTAACAAAATTTATTTAGTGAAATTTCAACCGCAATATTTGATAATTATTCAATTATTATTTTTTAAATATAAAAATAATTAATTTAAATTTATCAAAATTGTAAATAATTAAATTTTGTATACAGATAGACATTTTGAGTATTCCATTATTGACCCGATGTTTCACATTCAGCGCCATCATGTGCTGAAATTTCGTACAAAATGACGCTGACACATAATTTAATCCTAATTTAATTTTTTAAATAATAATATATAATTTTTCATTGTTTTCTTACTCTGATTATTTTCCTCACAACAACATTTATCCTTTCCAAAATGTCGAATATATTTCCCACACATCAAAGTCCTGAAACAAAAACGTTAATTTTACAATCCATAAAAAAAAAAAATCTTAATTTATAAATAAACTAAAAAAATCATCCCTTATAATTAAAAAAAATTTAAATTCAAAAATAATTCTTCGATGAAAAATCCTCTAAAAAAATAAATAAAAAAGTCCTTTCCAACGATCATGGCGTCTAAATTATCCAACGAACTCACTTCGTTTCTATGTGTATCAATTCCACACACACATACACATAAATACCTCTATATAAACTAAAATATAACGCCGGTATTTTCATGTTTTCGAGATGGAGTATACCAAAAATTCCCAAAAAAAAATTTTTGTTTCAAAAATAAAAATCTCTTTCATAAATATAATAATCACTTAATGAATTATACAAAATTGTTATCAATAACCTCATAAATAACCTTTAATAAATGCTTCTAAAATTTGTTTTGCAACTCTCACCCTGTAGTATTTAATATAAAAAATAATTTTGCAACAAAACGTTTGATATGACAATAATATTAATTAAATTTTTCTCATATAGTTCTGGAAATTAATTACTAACAATTAATTAATTAATTAATTTCTACCGATTCACTGTCACTATCACTCGTCCTTATAATATTCAACACAAAGAATCTTGTGTTCGGGCGGGACACGACGCCAGTGCCGACGAATAAACCAATAAACGGAGCAAACCATCTGCTTGCCAGCCGGCATCGCTGACTATATTCCCTTTCTCTCTGCAACCCACGGGAAGGAACCCCCACCGCCCTTTATTTTCATTTTATGGCGCCTCCGAAATGAATTTCACCAGTCTCAGTATCTAAATTTCAAATCCCCAATCAAATTTTCACCTTAAATTCATCTCTGCAATTAAATAATAAAATAAACAAATAAAAAAACTCCAAAAAATTACAATTTGATAAAATATTTTTCTACGCAATAATTTTTTATTCCTACGACGAATTATTGTGTCGATATTTTTATCAGTATCTTTCCTTCCAATTCATTCCAGCACCCTCCACCAATTAATTAAAATAAAAAAAATAAATAAAATAAAAATATAAAATATAAAATAAAAATATTTTTTTTCTCAGAATTAAATTAATATAAAAATTTTTCTTTTTATTTAATTATATATCTTTAATTTATATTATTCAACTATTGAATATTATAAAGATAGATATGTGGGTATAATATAATATAAAATAATGAAAAAAAAAACCTTGATTCATCGTGGGAAAATGGTGATACAAAAGACTCGATCCTGACTGCAAAAAGAAAAAAATAAAATATTAATACATCAGTACATCTCTCATGACGTCATGTGTTACGAATATACGTTAATTCACATGCAATGGCGTAGTTTCAAATTATTTATATACACTATATAGTCCAGAGAATATATATAAACCAATTGATTTACCAATTTGTTTGCACGTGTAAAAATATTTCGAATAATTTGATGAAGTAAAAAAATTTTTTGATTAAACTTCAAATTATAAATTCATAATCAAAAAGATAAATGACGATCGATAGCTTCAAGAATTTTTTTTAACTGGTTGACTGTGTATGTATTGAACGGTTAGACATGGAATGCAGTCAAAGTATATACATATACCTTTGATTGGACCGTGTTTCAGGCCGGTTTTATCCGAACACGGGTGGTCAAAATAGTCACAAAATAATATAATGGCCCAATATTATACCGTCTACCATCACAATTTAATTATTTACACACTGTGTATTGTTTTATAATATTTATCACAAGTCTAATAAGTATCTGAAAAATTTCCCATTTGAATAATTAATTAATATTGCAAATGATAATGATTGTGAAAATTTTAAATAAAAATAAAATTTAAGAAAATCTTAAAAAAAAAATTTTGTGAAGCTTTAAAAGTTGCAAATCGATCGCGGTGTCGACGAGTTTAGTATATTTAGTTCTCTCTCTCTTTCATTGATGACGTAATATATATATCCTCTTCCAAAAATCACTAACAGCACCACCGCCATTATTTAACATACATAAATAAATAAAATACAAAAAATCGAATGAATTAATTTAAAAATTTTAAATTCTGTATAAAATTTATTGATTTATTATTATTAAAATATATTATTAAATAATATTATATCTTACCAATTGTCATGATGTTGATGTTCATGGTCTTCTCCAACAGTTGAGAGTGTAATAAAAAATAATTTCCCTTAATTTTCATGTTACACAAATTAATTTTTCCTCTTTCACTAAATTTTATGACAATTTTATTCACTATTAAATGTCGCACATTATTACCAATAATTAATATCGTGAAATTACCAATGAGAATATAAATGACGAGAAGATTTTAAGGACATTGTCACAGACGTTTGTGCAACTTTGATGCCCGCGCATTGTTGCGTCTGCGTATACAAGGGGGATGATTTTAGTTTGGGCGTCGCCATTGCTGCCACATCAAATGAAAAGAATCTATAAAAAGAGGGGAAGACTTTGAGATTTAATGGCCGCGCGCGATGACATTGTTGCAGTAACGTCATAAAGATTATAAATTAATTCAAGGCATTAAAAAAAAAAAAATACAAATCAATTAAAAATATTAAATATAATAATTAATAATTACCAATTTATTTTTGTTGAATATAAAAAAAATTGAAGAAAAATATTACGAACGATGACAAGTGCGTCCACTTTCCACCATGATATTGGATAAACTGCAGAATTCTCAACGTTAGAGAGAACCTAACCCTCACTATTGTTTATTTAGTATATATGTACATGTATATATATTTATATATATATAAATGGTCGTTCGTGAAAATTATCATTGTCGGTTGTAGCTGCGACTACACAGAATATATTGACATAAATACCGTAGCATAGTGGACTGTTATATACAGCAATTTAGTGAGGATTGCGGCACTAGTTAGAATTGAGAGATGGACCCATAGTGTTTCGCTTTGCCGTCGGATTCATCCGGTCATAAATTCAACTGCCACAATGCCAGACCTTGGTATTCAACTCTGTCCTGTATTTCGTTTTATGTCCAATATTTTTACCTACCTGAGATCGCGTGTATGAAAATATGTATTTTCAACTTGGAATATATTTTTGGAGTATTTTATAATTATAAAAGTGTGTATACTGTTGTTTGTCGAATATTTTTGGTCATTTGGAGTTACACCTCTGTTTAGCGGCCACCCTCTGAATAGCGGTCACCTCTAAATAGCGGCCATTGTTTAATTATGAGGATTATTTATCGTGTAATTGATTATTTATTTTTATTTATATTTTTTAGTCGTTTGGAGAAAACCTCCATTAAGCGGCCACCTCTAGATAGCGGCCATTTTTTAGATATAGGAATTATTTATCGTGTAATTGATTATTTATTTTAATTTTTATTTTTTTTTAGTCGTTTGGAGAAAAACCTCCATTAAGCGGTCACCTCTAGATAGCGGCCATTTTTTAGATATGGGAATTATTTATCGTGTAATTGATTATTTATTTTAATTTTTATTTTTTCAGTCGTTTGGAGTAAACCTCCATTAAGCGGTCACCTCTAGATAGCGGCCATTTTTTAGATATGAGAATTATTTATCGTGTAATTGATTATTTATTTTTATTTTTATTTTTTTTAGTTAGTTTTGTGTTTGTGAGTTTCTTAGTTAGATAAAAGATGACGTTGGGGATGATTTTTTATCTAGATCTTTTTAGGGGAATGTTTAGTTATTATATCTGCCGCCAGATGGCGCTTTAGTTATTGATTATAGAATACACACTTTGTTTAATAATGATAAAGATTTTTTTGGATTTTATTGTTTATCTGATCTTGGATAAATTAAAAAAAAAAAAAAAATTTAACATTAATTATTTATAGGCTTTTGATTGAGGGTGTGAGAGGCTTTATAAAAATTAAAAATTATAACATTTATCGGTGATCGGTAAAAAATTAATTTATTTAACGTTTATAATTTTTCAGATTTGATAGAAATTTAATATATCCACTGATGGTAAATAATCTAACACTAGATAATTTATACTTTGTGGGTAAGTTGCGAATGATAGGAAATACCGACATTATTATTACCAATAACCGATAACAATATTTATTTTATTGATTGAAGGTTATATAGAAATCAGTAGTATTGTTTCAAAGATAAATCTGTTTTACCGACGGTAATTATTTCTTTTCAAACAAAATGTGTACCATAAGATGGAAAAAAAGTTCTTCCTCATACACTTCAGACTTAAACCTAAAAGTTTCCTCACTTCCTCACCAGACAGCGTTAAAAAAAAAAAATTTCACCACCTCTAAACATTTTTCAAAGCATCGTATCGTACTTTACATTAACTACACATCACCAAATGACAAATATGACACCAACAGTATATTTATCCACATGAATTAATAACACAGAAAACTATCAAAAAAAAAATTTTATTATCGACTGAACATTTTTTTTTTTATCCATTTACATTTACCAATAAAAATTCATCAAAAAACTATATCTTCACAGTCAATAAATAAAAACTCTTTTGATAATTATAAAAATATTTCTCCAACCTCCACCTTACATTCGCACATGACATTTTATCTGCCAAGACGTCACTCGATGTTTTTATCAACAAAATAAAAAAATCCCAAGGGATAAGTATATTCTCGGACATTTAACTGACAGTTGAGAACTGGAACGAGTTTCAAGACTTATTGAAGATGACATGAAAGTTGCCCCTTCACCTCGCAATAGTCCATACTGTCAAGTTAGATTTAACATTCAACACTGGCATACACCAACTAAAATATACAAACCTCCAATAAACAAAATAAAATAAAAATAAAAATAAAAATAAATAAATAAAAATAAAAATTATTTCAAATCTACTTTTAACGCAATTGGGGGAAAAGTGTTTTCGCATTCAGACAATTTCAACTCGTCACTATACCCCAGCCACATTTTTCCAATAGCAAGAAGTAGTCTATATACTTTTATTCTTAATGGAGGAAGAGAGTCTTGAGTGACAGGTCTCAACAAAAGCGAAGCGATATATAGAGCGAATGATGCACGTATATACCAATGTGGCTTCTTCCGTTATTTTTTTTTCTCTTTTCTTTCTTTTATTTTTTCCATCCCTTTGTAAAAGGGGAATGGTTTTTAGAAGACCAAGGGGCGATGTGGCTCGCTGTACAGTTGTGTTAACTTCGCGAGCAGCAAAACTATTACAATTCCCCGCGTAGCTAGCGAGCTAGATCCATTGCTGCGATGGGGTATGGCGAGAAAAAGGTACACATACATATATATTTAAGGCACGGGGGTGGTTTACTCCCTTCGAACATCGCGCACTGAATCGCGCACACGTCACAGAAGATTTATAACAACTCGAATTCCTCGACTACTCTATACTCTTGTGAGTAGACGTGGCAGCAGTTCGAATACTACTTCGAGTATATAATTATATATAAAGCATTTATAATATAAGGGAGTCTTGTGGAGGATGTTTAACTCATAGGGATGATGGTCCATGTGGGTATTACAGCGGCAGTTTCTCGCTCTCATTATTTTAATGTGATGGTCTGGACAGAAGAATTTTTTAGATTTTTAAAATTCGAATTTTAGAAGAAAATTTTTTTCTCTTTTTTTATTTTGTTTATATAAATTTTTATGCAATAGGAAATATTTTTACTGGAGATGCTGATGCATTGTTTTATTATGTTATCTTGGAGAGAGTTGGAAATAATAATGGTTTGATAATTTTAATTATTTTGTGTCTTTAATGATAATAAATTTACCAATAATGGAAAATTAATTTGAATGATTTTATAATTAATAAAATATATTTTATATATATTGGTTTGTTTATTATTATTTATTAATTTTTTATGTTGATAATTGGTCATTATTTAGATGTGATGGTGATCTGCACAAACGTATTATTAAAATTCTAAAAATTAGAATTTTAGAAAAAAATTTCTTCTTTTTTTTTTTACTTTGTTTAATTTATAAAATTTTTAGATATTAAAATATATTTCTAATGGAGAATCTCTGATGTTTTGTTTTTTACTGTTATCTTGAAGACAGTTAGGAATAATAATAGTTTGATAATTTAAATTAATTTGTGTCTTTAATGATAATAAATTTACCAATTATGGAAAATTAATTTGAATGATTTTATAATTAATAAAATATATTTTATATATATTGGTTTGTTTATTGCTATTTATTAATTTATTATGTTGATAATTGATTAGATTTAGTGAGGATTTGTTGATATTTACTAGTCTGGTAATTAAATTGATGATAATTAATTATAAATGATTTTTCTATGAGAAAATAAATGAAAAAGTTATTACGATTAATTCAGAGTTGCATGTGAATTTTATTCGGTAAAGTTCCCACTGATTTCTTATCCGAATATTCCGATAAAACCTCCAAGTGTTTTACTAAAACTGTATAATTACAGGTATAGAATCGAAAAAGTTTTGTGCAAGTGCATTAAGAAATAAAACTATTATTTTTTTATCTTTGGAATTAATCAGACAAGTTGAATTGAACTTTGAATTGAGACTCAATTTAAGTTAACAAGATTTTAATGTTAGATAATCATTAACAATTTCATTAATAGAGTAATATCGACAATTGATTCACATATAAAATAAATAATATAAACCAAAAAAAAATCATGCATAAATATTTACACATTAATTAATTACCAAAATTATATTTTAAAACAATTATTAAAAATACAAAGAATAATATTAAATAAATGTCTACGTGTTTATGTGAGGATATATATGTTAACAAAGTGGTATATAAAATTTACGACACATCAACCCTATGTATATGTACATACCCCTCTATATATACCTTTGGCGCAAGTGTTCTAACAACAGGTGGTCGACGAATTCACCTATTAACTTCACTATTTTATAATTTATATACTAATTCAATAAAAAAAATAATTTATAAAATAATATAAATATTAGAGAATATTATTTTTATTATTTTTAATAACTATCAAGAATTATTTAAATTTTATTTATAATTTCAGATAATATTAATTCATTAAAAAAATATTTTATAAAACAATGTAAATATTATAGAAAATAATTTTTTATTATTTTTAATAATTATCAAAAATTATTTGGAATTTATTAATAAATGCAAATGATATTAATTGAATCAAAGAATAATTTATAAAATAATATAAATATTATAGTATATTATTATTATTATTATTAATAATA
>JAQQBS010001423.1:7735054-7771433 GCA_030347275.1 Microctonus aethiopoides
AAAAAAAAAAAAATCATAACGAAACAAATAAAATACATAATAAACACTGGACTAATAAATCAATTAGTAACAGACTCATTTTTACTATAGCAATAGAAATTAATAATAATATTAATAATAATAATAATAATAATAATAATAATGATAATAAAAAATAATAATTACTATATAATTATTTAATTGTTATTAAAAAGGGCAAGTTTAGGCTTTATTATTATCAATTGGGGACGAAGAGGGAAAAAAAAAAAAATCGAAAATTTGCAAAATAATAATTTGATTTTTTTTTTTTTTTTTTTTTTTTTTTTTTTTTTTTTTTTTTTTTTTTTTTGACTTAATGTTCAGCCTTTCTTTTAAAGTCCCAGTATCATGCTAATTGAATAGCAGATATTATGTTATTACTAGTGCTATACATCGAATAATTAATTATGTACAATATTGTTTTATTAATTTTTAAATTAATTATTTAATATAGTATATATACGTAAATATATACTTATAAATCCCTGTATGGTTCCGAATTTGCTTCTTCCTCATAACGCATTTTATTATTCTTTTATAATAATAGCAATCTAAATATTAGACCAATGTGGTATTTAATAATCTTACAATTTTTGTGAATGCGTTTAGTATCACAAGATATTAATTAATATTGAAAATTTTATGAGATTTATATATATAATTATTTGTTTATAGGTACAATATGGAATTAATTTAGGTGTTTCATAATTTGCGCGTATATGGTTTATCTTATTATATTGGATCACCCTAATATTTATAAATATTCACAAAATTTATTATTTTAAAAATTAATAAATTTTATCGATGGATTTTTTTTTAGTAGAATTTGGGGCATTTTTGGCCAATATTGTGGAAGAGAAACGCAATAAGCGCAAACAGATTTTTTTTTTTTTGCAAAGCCCAATTTTCGTAATTTTTTTTTTTTTTTTTTTTTTTTTTTTTTTTTTTTTCAAACAAAATTTTTTTTCTATACTGTAAGAATAATATAAGCAATATACGTGTGAGTGCTCACGCTCGATTTCATTATTTTTTCATCTCTTCCGCCAAGAACACTTTGAGTATTTCAGCAGGTTTTCTTAAATTTAAAAATTGAAAATAAAAGAAAATAAAAATTTTTATTTTTATAATTTTTTCCGTATAATTCGTGGCAAAGAGGCAGAAGAATTTTGATAATTAATTTTAGAAATTAATTTTGTCCCTAAACAAAATTATTATTTTTCCAATAAATCAAAAATTTTTTTTTCACCTGAATTAAATAAAAAATTCAATTCCAAAATTTTTTTCAATAAAATTTACATTTTGACGTTTGAATATGAAGTACAATAATTGAATAAAAATCATAATTATATATACACAATTACTTATATATTTGTTTGTGAATAAAAATAAAAGCTAAGAAGGAAGATAAGTACTTTAGGTTCGTTTTTTTTTTTTTTTGGCTTTCAAACCGTTACAAACATCATTTCTATTTAATTATCCATAAAAATACGAAGATATATATACTGTTTCGAGGGTGTATTCGCCTATAAACAAATATATATATGCGTACATATGCCTGCAGTACATTTGTATGTTTATTAAATTTTCCGATGTTGTAATAGACATATCATTTAAAGATAAATAAATTAGACGCAATATATATAATATCTTTTCACTTAAAAACTAATGAGATTCTTTAAATCTCGCCCACTGAGTTTGACTCTCTGCAATATCATAATAATTTTTGTCCTCCATTATAATATCTTTGTTACTTAAATAGTAAAACAAATATTGCATTAAACAACGAGAGTCATCTCAGAGCACGGTCCAGTCTTAATAATTCTCGAGAGCACATGGCGATTATAAATTAAAGCAGAATTTCAATAAAATTTTTGGCTTCCATTTAAATTTCGAATAGTCATTTGACTAGAAGGATTCCTCAAATGATTAAATAGCACTTTACCCAAAAAAAAAAAATAATCATGAATCAAGTCGTGATTCAGACTTGACATAGTCCTAATACAAGTCTGAAATACGCTTGACTCAAGACATTATACATGTCTTGAGTTAAATCAGTCGTAAAAAGAGATAAGTTGGAAATAAATTTGATTCAAGTTTTTTTTAGTCTTGATTCAAGTCGTTTTTATTATTGATTCAAGTCGTTTTCACTGTTGATTCAAGTCATTTTTTAAGTCTTGATTCAAGTCGTTTTTGAATTTTGATTTAAGTCATTTTTTAAGTCTTGATTCAAATCGTTTTTGAATTTTAATCCAAGTCATTTTTTGAGTCTTGATTCAAGTCGTTTTTGAATTTTGATTCAAGTCATTTTTTAAGTCTTGATTCAAGTCGTTTTTGAATTTTGATTCAAGTCATTTTTCAAGTCTTGATTCAAGTCGTTTTGACTCTTGATTCAAGTCGTTAATTTGATTTGAATATTGACTTAAAGTATTGTCCGAATGATTAATTTTACAACGAAAAAATTCCAAATTTAAACTAAGACATTTTCAGACTTGGATTAAGTCATACTTAGACTTAGATCAAAACATTTGTAGACTTGAATCAAGTCTATTCTTCCATCAAGTCGATTTTCCACTTGTATAAAGTCCAAAATTTTGATTATTCGTAAGAATAGAAATAGTTTTAACACAAGTCTCACCAACTTGATTCAAGTTTTTTTTTTTTTTTTTTTGGTGTTGGATATTATTAAAAATATTCATCCAATGTCTTTGACACCCGATGAAAATTATTAATCAATCCATAATTACTAAATAATCATTCAAGTTTCCTATAAGAAATGAATTGACTGCGTCGATGGTTTATTATTTGTTCATGATGTTAATTTATATATTGAGGAAGCTTTTAAAAATTCTGCTCGCCGTACATACTCGGGAATCTGACACCGTGTGCTCCAAGCTCGGCGGGCGAGAACTCGTCCTATGTGGCCAAATGAGCAAACTGGCCTGGATGAGGAGCAAACTGGTAGGGATGAGCATATGGCGACATGTGGTACGGTACAATATTCATGCTTGCCATTTTGTGTTCTTTCTTCCATTTCATTCGGCGATTTTGAAACCATATTTTTATTTGACGTTCAGTAAGACATAATGCGTGTGCAATTTCAATACGTCGTCGCCTTGTTAAGTAACGATTAAAATGAAATTCTTTCTCCAATTCAAGCGTTTGATACCTCGTGTATGAAGTCCTTTGACGTTTTGTTTCACCATTGGCATTCACTGTACCTGTTATCCAACAAACAAACAAACAAACAAACAAACAAATGAATATTAATAAATTAATAAATAAATCTACGCCGTATTTAAATATACAGTGTGTCCTAAATTGAAAACTTTTTTATTATTAATTTTACCGAAAAAAGTCACTCTTCATAAAAAGTTCTGCATGGTCTAAAATCTAAAATACGACCATTAAACATCAAATTTTTCAAGCCGTATACGGCGGATGTCAAAAAATCGGAATTTTGCTCAAGAGTAAAGTACCTTTATTTGTAACATAATCGAAAATTGTTATTGAAAAAAGTTGATTAGAATTGAAAACTACGTTCAAATATCCAATTACACTTTTCTACGATGAAGTTTTCCATATAAATCGAACTTGAAAAAATTGTAAAAAACCTAATTTTCATCATAAATAAATATAATTGAATATTTAAACATAGTTTTCAATTCTAATCAACTTTTCTCCATAACAATTTTCGATCATTTAAAAAACAAAGGTACTTTACTCTTGAGCAAAATTCAGATTTTTCAATATCCCTCGTGTACGGTTTAAAAAATTGGATATTTGACGATTGTATTTTAGGTTTTCGACCATGCCGCACTTTTTATAAAGAATGACATTTTTCGTCAAAATTAATAATAAAAAAGTTTTCATTATGCATACAATTTTTTTGGGACACACTGTATACATTCTGATGTTTAGAAGTTTTATATAGTGACATAATCGTTAATTACATCAACGAGTTGTGGTTTAATGTTTAAACGATATGTGTACAACGATTGTGCTACTAGATTCCAAGCCGGTTACTTGCCAGTAATATTACCTATTTGCTCGACACGCCTCGATCGTAAATTACATTGCAACGCTATTATTACGATACTCCGCCTATCATACACCTATTTATACATACCAATATCAGCTCACTTCACTCTGTGCAACCAGTTCAATTCTTATTAAAGTATTCATACACATTAACATTCAAGCTCAATCATTCAATAAACATATTACCACATATGTATAAAAAATTTATACTTTATATAACAAGAATTATAAATTCCGTTATACCTTTAATTTATTTTATTAGATACCATCAATTATTTAAAAGCAATCACAGAGCAATTAAACGTTTAATTTTCTTGTTTAATAATATATCCTGTGACATGTATTTGATTTAGTTTATAACATTTATTGATAGTAATATATAAATAAAAATATTCAGTGTGTGAATTAAGTGTAAAGAAAAAAATTATTTGAATAATTTTTTTATTTTATGTAACGGTTTTAGTAATTTAATTAAAGGGTGGCAGGGGGTTGTTTGTCGTCGAGTGGGTTTTGAAAAGCTCTTGTGGATGCGGATATTAAAGTGGCGGCTCATTTACAGCAATAATGAATATAAGCTATTAATACATCGTCAAAGTAGTTATAAGAGAAGTTAACTGTGCAGCGTTTGGATAAACACACAAACACACTGTTTCATATATGTATTTACATGAATGATACGTGTATATTATAGTGAGGTAGCTGATGATGGTGAGATGAAGAGGAGGAAAATAACGGTCCAGTGAATATTGTGAGTCGTCATGAAAGAGATTATGTTTGATTATTTTTTTCAAGTCAGCTAAATAAGCATTTTCACAGAATGAAAAGTGAAATAAAAATAAAAAAAAAAAAGAGTTTAATGGCTGTGCGTTATCAGAATTTCCCCGCGATATAACACGTCACGCATGGAATTGCTAAGCAATGGAAATAATCCTGAATAATTATTATAAAAAACTGCTTGGTATTTGGTTCGTGTGAATTAAAGAAGAAATAAAATAAAAAATAGAGAAATAGATAGATAGTTTATTGTTGTGCCCTAGCTAGGGCACA
This sequence comes from Microctonus aethiopoides, assembly GCA_030347275.1. Lineage (NCBI taxonomy): Eukaryota > Metazoa > Arthropoda > Insecta > Hymenoptera > Braconidae > Microctonus > Microctonus aethiopoides. The sequence continues at coordinate 7,740,158 of JAQQBS010001423.1, forward strand.
TGTAACGAACAATGAAAATCATAAATTGAGCTAATATAATTGATAATACACTATAGAGGAAAAAAATTAAAGGGTCAAAAAAATTTTCGAAATTTTTTTTGTGTTTTTTGACAGGCTGTATTTCAGTGAAAAATGGTCGTATCGAGGTTTTTAAAAAAAGGAATTGAAGCTGAATAAACACGCTATCTGATCCAAATAATGGCTTAGCTAAAAAAAATTTTGCCAAGTTCGTAAACTCAAAAATAGAAAAATCAAAATTTGAAAAATTTTTTTTGGTGCTATTTCTTAGAATTACGTAATAACTGTGGCTTTTAAAATTTTTTCGACCACAAGATCTACAAACTAGAGTCTCAGAGCTTCAAAATGCTTTTTTTAAAAACTTGATACGACCATTTTTGACCGAAATACAGCCTGTCAAAAAACACGGAAAAATTTCGAAAATTTTTTTGACCCTTTAATTTTTTCTTCTATATAATATTCGCGAGATAATTTATATTAGAGCTTTTTTTCTTTTTCTTTTAGAAGATTGTTGGTTATCTTATTCACGATGACGGTGTAAAAATAAAAAATAAAATAATAAAAACAATGGAGATCGAGGAGCTAATAGTTTTTTGTTAAACTATTTGATTTCAATCAGAGGACACGTCAACGGCTGTGGAATGAACCCCGAGACATATAACTGACAGAAAGCGAGACTGCTGATGAAAAAGAAAGGCACATGAAGAGAAAGGTTTTTGTGAAGAAGCAAGGGGGTCTCTCTTGATGTCTTCTCATGGACAAAGGTTATATGCACCATCCCACGTGTGGATATATATTTATATGCCTCATGCATTATGTTGATGGTGAACTGGTGTGCCAGGGTTATCCCCGATCCTCATCGTGATTAATTGATGTCCGTGTTTCACCGACATCGATACAGAAATGTATATATACATAAAAGATTCTATATCCAACGAGTCTGTCTGAATGTCTGACGTGTTTGATATTTTTTTTGTTTTATTATTTCGTATTTTATCACATCTGAATAATTATATAATCATATTTTGCTTGGAGATGATGATTAAATATAGCAGAAAATAATCCTGATGAATTTTTATTTTATTTTATTTTACATAGATAGGAAAGGATGCTAATTTGGAATATTATATTATAAAAGTATAGGAAAACGCCATCTATTAACGAATACCAGTATTACGTAGTGTGAGTATCAACAAAAAAATTGAGCATCGCTTAGAAGCAGCCATATTGATAGTGCTGTGATAAACTGCATCGAAGTGAAAGTGCTATCTAGAAAATTTTCAAAGTAAGTAATAAATCTGTTTGTATCTTGAGTGTAACTTATATTTATATGTTTATATTTGTACAAATCTATAGTTAAGTGTCTCAGTTGTAGAAATCAGCGCTTATTTGAGAAATTATTCGTAACACAAAATGATAAAAATATTTTAGGTTACAAATGGTTATGTTGCTAATTTGGAATATGGCTCAGGTTGCTACGTTTGTGATTATTGCAAAGACTACAAAAAATATAATTGATTTAGATATAAGCTTGAAGTTGAATTTTTTAAATTTTATAGTTGAGATTTAAGTTTAAAGATATTTATATAGTTAATTAAAGTTGATTATTTAGGTGATTGTAATTTGGAATACCCTATTCCAAATTATATTCACATTGGTTAAACCACACCAATCTGCAATTTTATAATTAAACCAAAATTTATCCTATTTATAATAATCCGAGGCTGTTCATTTTTTTTTATTTAAATAAAATATAAGTTTCTCTAACATTTAATGCGGTTCTTACTTGTTTATCTCTTAACCCATGATTGATACGATTTTTTTAAAAAGTGGTATTCCAAATTTGCATCCTTTCCTCTACTCAAATAAATATAATGTAAAATATTTTGTGTTAAATATTTTAATATAAAAATTTTTCACTCGTGTAAAAGTGCAATAATTTAAAAGTGAATATTTTTGATAGTCAATCAATTTTGTCACACCGAAATTTTTATCTGTATTGCACCTGAAGCACATCTTGACTATCATATATGAGCTTAGAGATGACAGGATGCCACACGCCTCATATTTATGACACATTGGCACGCTCGAAACAGCCAGTGAAACATAAATCACATGATGACCAGTTTATTGGTGGTTATTTTACCGCCAGTTATGATTAAATCTCGTCAGTTAGGTGGTCCTTTAAATATTTATTTGAATCTCCATGTCATCCATGGTATTTAAAAATTATTATTTGTTCGACAATGCAAGACACAAAACGCGATAATTTTAATCTTTACATCAAAACTTTTGTAATAAAAATAAAAAAAAATATTTAATACAATTATAAATACATAAAAATGTATATATAAAAATAATTTCGTAAAGCTTTGCCATCCTCAATATCATTCACATAAAATAACGCGCAATACATAATACACAAATATTTATTATAATTAATTAAATAAACTTTACGAATTTAAATATTTTAAATTCGATTTATTGTGAAGAATTTTTCTTTTATTTAAAATTCTTTTTTTTAAATTTTATTTTGAACGCACGTAAATGGGCAATAAAGTGGGTAACAATGTAGAGAGTTCTTGAAACATATATTTTATTGTCTCTAGCACACGAAGATCAACTCGGACAAAGCGTTAATATGAGTGGACCACACGAAACAACGAATTTTGGCTCATGGCCAATCTCATCTGGCAAATGATAGTTACATCTCCGTACGAGTTTAATTTATATAACTGTATTTTACGTTATTCTACCATAGCATATATAAAACCAAAAGAAAACATGGCACGTGTGTGTGTGTGTGTATATATATATGCGTGTATAAATGTATATAATCTACGGAAGAACGAGTTTTGATTAGCAATTCAGAGCGTCTAAACAGGTGCAACGTATCTTCAACCATCTAAATATAAATACACTGCAGTTTACATATAATAAAAAAATTAATTAAAACATAAACTACATTGAATAAATTGTTCTATTACTGTATTCAAAAGATTGGATATTTACACAATAAAAATCTACGAAAAAATTCATATTAAAATTTTTTTTTACACAATTGTCCATTTAAAAATTGTTTAAAAAATTTCATCATAATATTTACGTGATTTAATTCATCACAAATATTTAAAAAATATGTTGAGAATTCATCTAATGTGACAAAGAAAAATTTCATATTGATAATTTGAATATAAAATAATTATTAATTGATTGGAAAAATAATTTTTCTGATTTAACTGCAAAAATTTTAAATTTGTTTATAATTTGTATTCAAAAAATTAACTGTTTATAATTTGTGTTACGAGTTTATAAGACAATGAATATGCACCAAATATAAAATATACATCACACACGTATATGATTTGTACATATGTATAAAGGTATATATGTACAACGAAGAGTGTTCAACGACGTCCCACAGCCGAGAAATTAATGGCATACCTTCCATCATGCGAACAAAATAGCTGTAAGTCCAGCACAGACGTGTGTTTAAAAATTCTGCTTATATGAACGCGATGTTTGTTTCAAGCCTGCACAGATGCAGATAAATATATACGCATTATAAAAATTCGTGTATCGATTTATTTAAAGTGGGCATTGTGAACAAAAACACGGGAATGTCAATGGCATGTATGTAATTTTGTGATGTTGTCAAAATTTAATATGGATATACACCACCAACAAAATAAATAATAAAATTTGAAAATTCAAAATGGCAGGTATATATATATGGTTTTCGTAGCGCTGCTAAGTGACTTTGTGTTTTTGTAGAACTCGACGAGATAAGACTTTTTTGGGGAATGAAATTTTTTGATATCTCGCTTAGTTTTCGAGATATCGAATTTTAAAAAATTCAAAAATTGAAAAATCGAAAATTGGAAAATGGAAAAATTGAAAAATTGGAAATTGGAAAGTGAAAAATCGAAAATTGGAAAAATTGAGAAATTTGAAATTGAAAATTGGAAATTGGAAAAATTGAGAAATTTGAAATTGAAAATTGAAAAATCGAAAATTGGAAAAATTGAGAAATTTGAAATTGAAAAAATGAAAATTGAAAAATCGAAAATTGAAAAAATTGAGAAAAACGGAAAAATTGAGAAATTGAGAAATGGAAAAATTGAAAAATTGAAAATTGAAAACTGAAAAATTGAAGACTTAACAAAGTATTATTTCGTCGAAAACTATAATCAAACACCACACGGAAACCGTATAATCCCCTTCAAAATTATCCCTCAAAATCAAAAAAAAAAAAACCCCAATCTAAATCACATTAAACAAATAAATATTTCTATATGTATATAAAATAAATTTATATAGTTAAATTAATCATTCGAAAATATCACGTTTGATTTATTTAAATTCCCATAAATTATTCACACGAATTAAAAGTCAAACTACGAGACATTTTTTTGGCTATTGAAAAAGTGACTAGTGATCTATGATTCATGTATAATGGCCATGATTCAAGTCGAGTCGTAAGAGGAGATAGGCTCTGTCCAATTCAATCATTCGCCGCGTGTCTTCTGGTTACAAGCAGTAGTCTTATACTTATCTGTATAGTAAAAGCTTGCTCTTCTATATACGTGAAGATGGTAAAGCCCCGTGTTATAGTGTTTATTTATGGCCTCAGTGTCGTTGGGATATACCTCGTGGAACCGCCTTCAGACTAACTTTCACATATATATGTATATATAAACTGATCTATATACACTATACCACCCACAAAATGAAGTTTATTATAGATCATTGAATAAATATAATTTGATTTATCAATGAATTATATTTTTGTAATTTATTAATTTTATTTTTTAATATTTTTATTTCCAGATTTTACGCTGATTTTTATTAATAAAAAAATTCTAAAAGTAGCTACGATATATATTGTATGTTAAATATATATAAAAATTGCAATTTGTTATAGAGCATTGAATAAATATATAATTTAATTTATCAATGAATTAAATTTATATAATTTATTAATTTTATTTTTTGATATTTTTATTTCCAGATTTTACGCTGTTTTTTATTAATAAAAAAATTCTAAAAATTGCTGCGATATATATACTGTATGTTAAATATAAATAAAAATTGTAATTTGTTATATAGCATTGATTAAATATATAATTTAATTTATCAATGAATTAAATTTATATAATTTATTAATTTTATTTTTTGATATTTTTATTTCCAGATTTTACGCTGTTTTTTATTAATAAAAAAATTCTAAAAATTGCTGCGATATATATTGTATGTTAAATATAAATAAAAATTACAATTAATTATATAAAGCATTGATTAAATATATTAATTTAATTTATCAATGAATTAAATTTATATAATTTATGAATTTTATTTTTTGATATTTTTATTTCTCGATTTTACACTAATGTTTATTAATAAAAAAAAAATTCTAAAACTTGCTGCAATATTGCAGTATATATAAAAAATAAATAAAATGCAATTTTAGATTAAAAATAAATGAAAATAAATTATGTTATTATAAAATACATTAAATATATTCTTCAGATCATTTGACATTAATCAAAATCTTAGATATAAGTAATTCAATTTATAATAGCACCTGTATATCTACAGATATAATATATCTATAACGGTAGGAGTGAAAATCAACATAATTCAAATAATATATTCACATGAATAATAATTAATACATTTATCATAGACACAAAATTCCAACTATAAAGTCATAAATTTCTAATATAATGTTTATATATTTTTCCCACTATCATCCTGTCAATTTTAAGTAAACTAACTGTGTAAAAATCTTCCTCAGCCCCCTCTACCCCTCTACATCAAAGCAATAATATAATTTATTGAATAGCAATAAAATTTCTTCGATATTTAATAAATAGAAATAAATCTTGTGGACAAATAAACGAAGCTACAAGTATAAATTTATATATATTTGATAATCTATGGACTATAGCACGCCATAAAATGTTATGCTTATGGCACAAATATAAAAGGCAAATGATGAAGTGAAGTATAGTGGCTGTGAGTCAACACAAGTAAATAAATAGGGATTTAAAGATAATTATATTGTGTCGCGGTGCCCTAAAATATATTAAATGTTGAATTAAAAATTACTTGAATGATCTTTTTTACGTCGTTCAAAACTATATAATAAGTAGTACTACACACCACATCTAAATAAACTCCCTTTCTCTCTTTTTCCTCATTCAACCGAGCGAGCTCGTAAATTTTACAAAACCAAGGGTGATCTTTTTTTGCCTCCTCAGGGGGTTTGTCGACCGAAGAACGGCTGCGAAGAGCTTGGAGGATCAAGAATCCCTGTGGCGCGTCTTTGGGCGATACGGCGCAGCAACAGGCGGCCCACTTTCAATCCTTGTGAGCACATGTTCTACCGCCATCGGTGGACGTGTATATGTATATAATTCCGCACGCGCATACTCAATTCACATAGATATATATTCACTCGCGATGAAAATTTATGTCCCAATCTTACGAGAATTGTTTATTTGAATTTGATGGAGAGAATTATATATTACGTGTAAATTAATTATTAATTATCATTTGTTTTTTGTTTATTTATTTATTTATTTATTTTATAATACGGTGTGAATTTGTATTTATATAATTATCACATCGTTAATTTTATTGGGGAAATTATGATGATAATTAATTGGGAAGTGATATAATATTAATTATTTTATACTTGGAAAATTTAGAAAGTTATAAAAAATTGTTTTTTTTTTTTTTTTTTTTAAGACAATTTTTATTTGGAATTTTTATCAAATTTTGAGGTCGATTCTGGATATTATTTATTCAATTTCAAATTATTTGAAAGATTTTTATACAGATTTTTGAAGGAAAATATTTAGATTGAAAATAATTGATATAAATTTGGGGTAAATATTTAAATAAATACGGGAATAAAAATTTATTTAATAATTCGGTGGAAATTTATATTTATATATACATATTATATTGTTTATTTAATTAAGGAAATTTTGATAATTAATTATAGGGTGATATTATATTAATTTTGATATATTTAAAAAATTTAGAGAGTAAAAAAATTAAAAAATTTTTTTTTTTACACAATTTTTACTCGAAATTTATATAAAATTTTGTGGTAAATTCAAGATATTATTTATTCAATTTCAAATTATCTGAAAGCTTTTTATACAGATTTTTGATAAAAAATATTTAGTGAATATTTAAATAAATACAAAAAAAAAAAAATTTATTTAATAATCCTTTGTAAATGTATATTTATATACATATCACATCGTCAAATTAATCAAAAAAATTATAATAATTAATTCCAGTCTGATATAACATGAATTTTTATACTTGAAAAATTTAGAAAATAAAAAAAAATTTTTTTTTTACTTAATTTTAATTCAAAATTTTTATCAAATTCTGTGGTAAATTTCCAAATATTATTTATTAAATTTCAAATCATTTGAAAGCTTTGTATACCGATTTTTGATAAAAAATATTCAGATAAAAAAATAACCAACACAAATTCAGAGTAAAATATAAAAAATATTTAAAATAAACACATAAATAAAAATCAATAATATTTTTTTCCCTTAATTAAAAGCAAAATGTTGAAAATTTATATTTAAATATGCGACTTGTATATTAACAGGCAGTATAATGTAAAGACAAAATGCTGTTAGATTATCGTAGACATTCTCCGACTGAGCCAAGGGATTACTATAAATAGATTTGTGCTTCAGGGCACACAGATCACGTATAATATACCAGCACGTAGTTTCATCTAGAGTGTTGAGAGTGTTTTGAATATACTCATATTTAATTTCTGTCCATATATTACAAAAAAGAAATATTACTTTATACAAATATACACTTGTATATTAATTCAAACAAAATAATATGTTTACATCTAGATAGATTATAGATATTATCCACAATTTAAAAACCATCTATGACATGAACTAACTCACAAGGACATAGCCGCCATGCAAACACTCATATATATGTAAATATTATATTAACAATTGAGATATATATATATAAAAAAGAATTTTTTTTTTTCTACAATCCATCTTTTGGTAAAGCGAAAAAGACCTTGAATTATCAACGTTTTAAATTTGAATACTCACAAGAAATTATTTGGGTAGAGTTACATTTGTAACCCTGTCAATTTACGTATATATATACATAGATTTCGGTGGTGGAAGTGAAGCATTTGTTAAATAAAATAATGGCTTTCCTCACTGTGTCCTTGAAGTCGAAAGGGTATAAATATTAAATGTTACGGATATGCAAAAATGAACGTAAAGAAAATACCGTGTCGTCCTTAAATTATTTTCTAGATTATATACATATATATATATATGTATATATATTTACAATATTATTCCAACAATCTCAAGGTAAAATATAAAATAAAATTCACACGATAAATAAACATAATAAAATAAATTTTAAACTCTGCGATATTTGTCTACGATAAATATAAAATATATTTAATAAATAGAATCTACATAAATATGTGCGATGATGAGCCACTTAATATTCGATTAAGTTAGAGTGATATATATGTATTTATATGTACAGATACACACTGGTCGTATTATTATTTGTAGATTAAAAAAATAAAATAAAATAGATAATATAATTCGAGTTACTCGCAAGACTATCTCTTTCATTGTGTTACAATATATACGATTTGATTTATGATCTTAAAGCACATATGTATGTGTATATCTATATATTATATGGAATTATATACAGGAGATCATTATAATATATCATTAATTTTTCGTCAAATTTTCTGTTGACTGAATCATAGTGAAATGCGAGCACAGTAAATCACATTTGTGTGTAAGTAAAATGAGAGGAGATTTGATTCTTGTTTTCTTATCTTTGTGAACTGCGGGGCAGGTGGATTCGGTTCATAAGAACCGCCCGCTCGGTCAGCATCATTCGATCTTTCTCCCTGTATAAATATATATATATATATACGCGCGTTTGCTTCCCTATTTTAGAAGACGCGTTATAGATTTATGTATAAAAATATACTGAGCTCGGAATAACTTCTGGATAAAAATATTAAATTGAAAACTTTTTTTTTCGATTTTTTTTTATTAGTGTATTTAAATAAATATATGAATTAAGATTAATTGATTTTATGTATTTATAAGGAATTTATATATATAAAACTAAGTGATAAGGGTGGCTCAACCGAAAATAATTTTTTTTTTATTTTTTGGACAAAATTTTTTATTTTTTATTTTTTTATGATTTGGCATTAAAAATACATATAACCCTTAATTTTCACCCTTCTACCACCATAACCCTCATTTTTTAATAGCGATATTAGAATTGTAATAATTATTTTTTTTTTTTTTTTTTTTTTTTTTTTTTTTTTTTTTTTTTTTTTTTTTTTTTAACTACCAAATATTTTTATATATTTTTTATAATAATTTGTATATGTATATAGTAATAGTTTAACTATCAAAATATTTATTAGAAATAATTTATATGGCAAAACAACGTTTGTTGGGTCAGCTAGTATTTTTTTATATTTTTTTTTAAGTTGAAATTTTTATGCTAGTTTAAACCTCATTATTGGCATTTAGTGAGGTCCTTCAGGAGCAAGGAAGGCTGTTTAGAAATATTTTAATAGAAAATACAACTCCTTCTCAACATTTCGAAGATTCTAAGGCGCAAAAAAGGAACTTGCGTTTAAGTTTATTACGAAATAAAATATTACAATGTTGTGTTGGGTGTGAAAAGCATCAAACTAGGTTCAATCCTAGATTTCTAGAGGTTCCCTAGTTTTAAAGTAAAATTAATAGGCCAACCAGTGCCATAGAATGTTTAATCGACTATCAAAAGACTTAGAAAAGCACAAAAATTTCGACTCGGATTATCAGTGTTTTTATTTTCGGTTATTTTTTATGTTTATATAGTTACAGAGGAATTTGAAATAGAACATTAATGTTTAATAGTATGGCAGATCCCATAATTTATCAAGAAAACTCAACGACTTTTAATTTTACGAAGTCAACCGACAAATTGCCGGATTTGGAAATATATTCAAAAAAAAAATATTTCTTCGCTAAACGATACTTCAGAGCATATGTAAAATTGGTAAAAGAAGAAAAGGGAGAATTAAAGAACAAGATATGTTGATAATAGTCATGAATTTATCTTCTGTTGAAAGAAGATTCGAATAATATTCCTAAGAATGATTTTGAAATGAAGTAAACGAGTTTGAACGGTAATAATTTTGTTAAACCATTGTTCATAATAAAAATTAAAAGCTTTACAAATTTATAATACGATAATGTTGATTTCTCTCGTAGCGTGATGCTTGTTTAGTAAACGGTAATGAGTCAAAGATAGCAGTATATAAAATTAAATGGCTATTGTGGATGAGCCAGTTTGAAGGCGCAAACACTAGTTTGGAGTTCTATCCTATTCTAAACGATAAATTAACCGTCGTCTCAATGAAAAACCCAAAGAATAGCTGGGCACACGCGAGAATCTTTAGCCTTTCGTTCGCCATCATTTATTCGTGCAGATGATGATGGCCTTGTCCCTTCCATACATACTGATTCAATATATAAAAGGTATAAATACATCCTTAAATTCTAGCATTAAACAGTCATTCTTTTGGGTTCTTCCAACAAATGTCTTTATCATTCATCAAGGATACAGAAGATAAATATAATAATTACCAAAAGAAGAAGTTAATCACAACTATAACAAATAACTCTTTATATTCTAAAATCTACTTAAAGTTTACTTACTTTGTCCAATATGAACCCTCTTCATCCAAGGATAAATTTGTGGTGGATTTCCGCTGCTAGAATTACCCTTGTTTGTAGAATTATTTCCCGTACTAGAAGTACTAGAGGTAGAAGACGCTGGTGAAGATGCTGATGATGCTGTTGTCAAAGTGGAACCACCTTCACCACTACCAATAATTCCCCTAGAATTTCCACCTGGTGGTGAAGACACAGTTGCGGCAACTGACGATCTCGATGAACTTCCTGGCTGTGATGCTAAACCAGCAGCCGATTTACTAGTCCCCGCCAATGGTGTTGGACTATTCCGTGACGTAGACGTTGTAAGATCTTGTGGTGATGATACACTGGTGGATGATGTTGAATCAGCGTATTTGCAGCTGGATGTTGATGGAACTGAGGATGGAGCATTGCCTTGAAGTAATGGCGCAGTTGGATCTTGATGAATTTGCTGCTGAGGATGATGTTGCGGATGATGTTGCGATTGTTGTGGATGAATTGGATGCTGTTGAGTTGGTGCGGATCCAGCTAGCCTTGATTGAGGCTGAAGTTGTGTATAGTCAATCATGCCTGTTGGTGGTGTTGCATGCATTCCAGCTGCGGGTGTAGCATAAGGATGTGAAGGATAATGCTGTTGGGGCGAATAACATGGCGTTGGATAACCGGTCGTTGCTGCATTTGGATTGTAATAATCGCCACCGGCGGGTGATGCAGCTTGCATTGGTTCACTAGGTGAATTTGGCGTCGGTCGTGACGTTTGCGGTTGTTGTGATGTTTGTTGTGCCCCATAACAAGCAGCCAATGAATTCACAAACTGATACGAACTCATCGTTGACTAAAAAAAAAAACAAAACACACACACAGTTCCTCTTTCACCTTGGCTTTTATATATTTATTACGATAATACGTAATATTATTATTAATTTTAAATGAAAACAATTATATATTCACGACATTAGCACTTATATTATTCACGCGATTTTTTTAACTTGAATTTTTTAATTTAACGTTGACACTTGCAAGTACTGTATGACATTATTAGTAAATCATTAGATAACAACAGCATGTCACTCACAAAAATGAATTGTTTTTAATGATGTACGAGTAGATATACTCCCACGGTGCTGTCGACTACGACAGACCGTGGAACACTATGACGATGAACAGAACGACTTAGCGCCGCGGTAAAGATTCGATAATGAACGAGGGGGAGGGTCTCACCGACTAATAGAGAGGCAAGCAACCGCCACGAAGAGTAGTCGAGTTGCTTTACGAGCGCCACGTGGGTCGGGGGCTATAAAACTGTCTTCCGTTTCTTTACGACCTTACCGGGCGCAATTACCCACGGGGAACTCGGGGACTCGACACGTTGTTGTCGCTACTGCCTGGCGTGAGCACAAACGGTGCCCCATTGAGGAATAAAAACTACCACTTCTATTATTTATATTCTTCTTTTTATTCTTTTCTATTTTGTCACTCACGTAATATTACTAATCAGTAATCACCAACCATACAAATAAAATAACAATTAATCATCAATCAATAACGTCAAATGATAAATTGTAAAAAAATAAAAGAAAAAAATTTTTGTAAAAATAAAATTTAACTTTTTCTCTCTTTATTTTTTTTTTTTTTATATATATTAACACTATTAATGTAAATACTTGTGCACGTATATAATATATTTATCGTTTGATAATTATTATCTTGAATGTTATTCTCACTAAAAAATCCAACTTTAATATCCAAGTGAATTTATATTAAATAATTTTTTATATAAAAGGGGCAAAAGTAGAAAAATTCGCCCGACACCGTAGCTCGTATCGACACCAAGTGACGGTCTTGTATGTTCTCTTGAGGGCCGGCTCAAGTTACCGTCTCACTCTCTGTGAATGCAGCACCACCACTCGCCTTCGGGTACGGTAAGAAAGTAGAGAGGTGTGTTGAGACTGCTGCCGAGACGAGCCTTGCCACACAGTGTGTAGTAGAGAGTATATGCTTGCTTGTCTCTCTCTCTCTATCTTTCTCGTGCAGTTGCGTGCGCGGAGGGAGGTGGTATCGTACTGAACCGCGATCCTCGTAGCCGGTGCGGTAGCTGTCACGTGCCCGCGCTGCGTGTCAGGAGAGCGGACCAATCCCCGTCGTTCGTCAAACCTTGATTGGTCTTTCTTTCTCATTCTCTCTTTCTATTTCTCTCCCTCGTTTTCACGAGTAGTTCTTTCTATTTATCTCCCTCCTTTCGATATACGTACCACCGCCACCACGTCGTTGTCGTCGTTATACTGATGATGCCGCCGTCGCCGCTGTTATCCTCGTCCTCAAATTCGTCGAGTGGTCGACGTCGTCGTCGTTGTCGTCGTTGTCGTTGTTGTTGTTGTTGTTGTTGTGGTGGCGGTGAATTCTTCAACCCTGTCGTTGTCTTTTCTATCCCCTAGTATAGAAGAAAATAAATAAAATGATTCGTGATAGAGGGGCTGTCAAAAAAAAAAATTCAGAGAGGGAGAGAATAACGAAATAATGAAAATGTGAATTAAAATGAGTAAGAGTAAGATAAAGAGTGCGCTTGCAAGAGAGGGGGATTATTTTATGTAAGTGTGAGAGGGTGACGGAGAGGTGGGGGGGCTAATGGAGAGATTTATTCGGGAGCTACACTCGAGCTATTCACGATTTTATATATGAAATAAACAGTGGAGGGAATTTTATTTCTTTCGATTTTTTCTATTTGTTATTAATACTATTTAACCCCTCTCCCTTATTTTTTTTTTTGACTCTATGTGTAGTAGTACACCTTCCTCTTTGGTCTATGAACATAAATGTTGAGCATGTGATTTATTTTATTGTTTATATATAATTAATTTAATATAAAGAAAAATTCATGAGTGAATTTACCGTCGGTACAAATTATGTGAAGCGCATTAAATTCATTCAACAATTTAACTATTTTATTCTGCAGTCAAGTTGATGGATATAATTGGAATGAAAAGAATTTTTTACACAGATAAATTATCGATTAAAAAAAAAATTAATTGTAATTATTAATAAAGTATTTATAAATTTAATAATTTCCTTAGTATTAATTTACTAAATTTTAATAATAAAAATTTAGTATATGAAGCGGATTAAATTCATTCAACAATTCAACTATTTTATTCTGCATTCAAGTTGATAGATATAATAACAATAAAAAGAATTTTTCACCCAGATAAATTGTCAACTAAAAAAAAAAAAAATAATTATATAAATTATTAATAAAAAATTTAGATTTAATAATTTCCTTAGTATATTTATTTACTAATTTTCAATAATTAAAATTAATATTTCCAATACAGTATACATCCATATAATTGTGTGTTTACATATAAATAAATCAGAATTATAATAATATTCTAATTAAAACATGAATAACAGTAGTGATAGTACATAAAATATTTTGTTTGTTGGAACGCGCGAGTTTAACCCTCTGAAAATAATAATACGCGATAAACAGGTTTGCAATAGTTACACTTGGGTATAAAAAAATAAATAAAAAGAATAAATAGAAGGTGATGGAAAAGGAGATGGAGAAGAAGAAGAAAGAAAAGGAAAAGATGAAGCTCATGAAGAAGAAGAAGAAGAAGAAGAAGTAGAAAAGAAAGGACGTACATAAGTCAAGCAGGCGGTCGTGGCTGACAGTTTTATGAGAGTTTGATAGCCTTTCGGTTGCTCTCCTCTCTTGTACAAGTACCCTGAATACAAAAAGAGCGAGACAGGGATAATGCGCAATATATAGGGAGAAAGTGAAACCAAAAAAGGGATATATACTATTTGTAATCCAGGAATTACGAATGAATGAGCGAGATAGAAATATCCACAGTATATAATATATATATTTGCATATACACACACATATATATATATATACATATCTACATTACATGTCGCACTCTTTATTCACCTATAAATTCAAACCTGTTGCCCAGTCTTTATAGTGGTGATGGAGAATGTGGGCAATTTCAATTTAGAATTTAAGACAATTTAAATTAATCTTACAAAATTTATTTTTTATTTTTTCAATCACAATAAAAAATTGTCAATAATTTTTTTATATTAGAAATATCAATTACTTGGCTTGGGAATAATTTAAATAAATAATTATTTATTAATAGGGTGATTTAAAAGGGTTGTAAGATGAATTTTTTTTTTTTTTTATTAAATTTTTGATTTTTTTTTTGTGATGATTTTTTTAATGGAATAGTATTTTGTGAATGTAATATTTATTTTGTAATGAATTACTATGAGAGAGTGTGTACAGTGTGTATATACATTGAGATGATGGTTGCTGCCTGTCTCAATCGCTGCAGGCGTCAAAGGGAAGGCGGTCGAGGGGGCGGAGCTCAATGTTAATTCGAACAGACTTCTTCTCAATATATTCGCATAAATATTTCAGTATTATAATATTATTTATGCATAGTGATGCAGTGGGATTTTTTTTAAATTTTTTATTACCAATTGGATGGCGTCAATTCATTTATTCATTTATATATGTGTCTTTGAGGATTCGAGGATTATTTTTTTTTGTTTTTAAAAATATGTAAAAAATAAAGAAATAAAAAATTCTGACGATGATTTATAATATTAAAATTAAAATATTCACGTCAGATCAAAGGACAATTTTTTTTTATACTCGGGGGTATTTATTTTTTGTATAGAATTCCATTGTAACTAAAAATAAAATTATTATAGAATGAGAAAATATAGTATGGTGTTTGCTCACCAGATGTGGCGAGTGCGGCTGTTCAAGTTGAATTGAAACGCGCGCCCGCCTCCAATTTCCCCTTCTCTGTTGCATTTAACCCCACCAATTACAATAGACACTTCCCCTGATGCGATGAAATTCAGAGCACTCGACTAAAGTTTACGATGTATACTTTTTTATATTTTTCATTTCGACTTGAACAATTATTTAATTCTAGTGAAATCATTTAATAATTATTGTATTAATACACAAGATTTTATTTGGAAATAAATTTTTATATTCAAAGAATAATACAAGAAAATTATTAATTTACAACGCATATCAAAAGTGTTTAATGTAATCTACGTCACCAATTAAGTAATAAAAATAAATAATGAAAGTAAAAAAATATACAATAAAAATAAAAAAATAAAAAAATAAAAATAAAAAAAAATTTTAATTAAATTCTCATTTGTTTATTGTTTATTTGACGATGTTTATTTAAAATATTTGATAAATATAACCCATGTACAATTTTTTTAAATAATAAAAATGAAAAAATAAATGAATAGAAAAAAATAAAAAAATAAAATTAAAAAAAAAAAAATTCAAAATCGTGAATTTTAATTGAAATTCTCATTTCTTCATCGTAACGACGTTTATTCAAAATATTCAATAAAAACAACCTATGTACAATTTTTTTAAATAATAAAAATCAAAAAAACAAAAAAAGAAAAAAATCAAAAAAAAAAAAAAATCAAAAAAAAAAATTAACAATCGTGAATTTTAATTGAAATTCTCATTTCTTCATCGTGACGACGTTTACACAAAATATTCAATAAAAACAACCCATGTACAATTATTTTAAATAACAAAAATAAAAAAATAAATAATAAAACTAAAAAAATAAAAATAAAAATAAAAAAATTCACACTCGAATAATTTAATTAAATTTTCATTTCTTCATCTTAACAAATTTTATATTTAAAATATTAAATAAACATAACCCATGTACAATTTTTTTAAATAATAAAAATAAAAAAAAAAATCCCAATCATGAAATTTAATTAAATTTTCATTTCTTCATCGTAAAACAAATTTCCTATTTAAAATATTAAATAAACAAATAACCCATGTACAATTTTTTTAAATAATAAAAATAATAAAAAGTATCAGTAAAAACGTTCAATTTGAGACAAGAGCCAAGACATGTACCGAGGAAACCAATACATCTCCGCGAATTGGCCATGATGAATAGTCAGAGCTATGAGAAACTATCTGTCAAGCACAATATCGATCCTCGTCCTTGCTGTTCAACCCCTGATGGTTCTTGGGGCCCACTCTCAAACCCCAACACCTTTGTCGTATTCCTAGAGTACATTTCACAATGTTCGTGAATATATATACGTACATATAATGTCATGTATACTTCAGCAAGCCGACCACGTCTTCAGTCTTCACCTATCATGCGTGAGCGTGAATACATACCACTTATTCCTCTTATAATAATACTCTCTCTGGATATCTATTCGCACCTCTTTTCATCCATTCCATTTACATACAGGACCAGCGCACAAATCTTGTATCATTTTTCCTTCTCAATTTAAATATAAATAGACTTGAATAAACAAATGAATGGAAACAAGGAAAAAAATTTAATGAAAAAGGGACAGAATTTTATTAAATATTTATTTTTTTTTTTCTTTATGTTAATTTTTAGTTTTAGATTTTTATATATTTTTTATATTTACATTTGTTTTGTTATAAATTTTAATTATAGTAAATGAATTAATTATTGTTTTGGAAAATTGTTTTTTATTTTGTTTATAAAAATTTGTAAAATCGTTGGAATATTTTAAATATTGTATTTTATAATTTATATGTATAAATATATATAGAGTGGAATATTTATTTTTTTCATGTTCTATTTGACGAGTTGAAACAGTTGGAATGATAAAAAAAAATTGATGGCGTGTGAAAGTTGATGTATACAAAAAGAACAAAATTATTTAATCAATTTTGTTTTTTTTTTTTTTTTTTATAAATATAAATTTTTCATTTTATTTGATTCTCAATGTTTAATTAATTATATAAAGTATATTTGGAATGTTTTTTTTGTATACGTGAAATATAAAAATTTTTTTTTATTTTTGCCAAAAAAAAAATTATATTATAAATTTTGTTTTAATATTAAAATTCTATATTATTTAATTAAATACAAACTAATAGGAACTATATTTTGACTCATAAATTAATAACTATAAAATGTGAATTAAAATTAATTATTAAGTTTGATTGACTGAAATAGATAATTTATATTAAATAATTAATAATTGATAATTTTTAATATTTAAAAATAATGAATTGTATAATTAATTAATCAATTAATTAATTTTATAAATATATATGATAGTTTATTTTATTGCTAAATCCTTAATAAATAATGAAATTAAAAAAATACTCTGTTATTAATATAATTTCATTGCCATTTTCAATTTTTAGCTGCCAAAAATTGCAATATCGACATTAACACATAAAATATTTTTATTAATTGCTTTTAAACACTCACAATTAAAAATAAAAATTTTCAATTAATCAGTATCAATTATTATTATAATCATCATAATTATAAACATAATTTAAAAATTAAAAACAGTCTCACATCCACAATTCACTCATGAAAATAATTAAAAAATAAACTCAACTACATTTTTCTACACAAAACAAAAAATATTAAATAAATAACTAAATGAAATATAAAAATGCAGAGCATGTCACCAACAAATGACTCGTTCGGCCATCTTTCATTCCACCGAAATGACGCAGCTGCGCATCTCAACCCCCCTCTTAACCCCAAGTTATAGAATTCACAGAGTATATTCTCAACCGCCCCAAATGTTTCTTTTGACTTTTGGATACATTGAAATATTTGAAATTAACACAAAATATCATAAATCAATTAATATTTAAAATTCTCTACACTCTTTGGCATTTTTTAAAAAAAAAGTAGTCCAATTAAATAAATTTATCTGATTAAATTAATTTTTTACGAATCGTAATTTAAATTAAAAATCAAAATAAAACCTACAAAATAATGTGAATGAAAAAAAAAAATTATATTAATTATTTCCATGAGTATAAATAATTTATAATTGTGGTGTTTAGTAAGTGCTGTTTAATTTTTGAATTACCCTTCAACAATCTCACGATCCAGAAATTAAGCTCAACTTGGCAGAGCTTTGATTGTACCCAATAATTTCTTGATTAGACAAAAGATTTTGAGTTGGATATAAATTTCCTTGTTGATACTGATGATGATAAGTGATATATGCAGCATGCAATTGATGCTGCTGCTGCTGCTGTTGTTGAAGATGTTGTTGATGATGATGATGATGATGCTGAGACTGATGATAAATATTATTGGATTGGGTAATAGTCGGCGTCACGTGATTTTGATCTCCATGATGCGTCATTCTTGTGTTTGTAGTCGAACTATTCGTCAGAGTTTCTCCAATTTGGCAAGATTTAGGCGATGGTAATTCGTCGCTGAGATTTGGATCAACATTATTAAATCCCCCACTTGTTTTCCCATCTTTTTTCGCTTTCATTCTTCTATTTTGAAACCAAATTTTTATTTGCCTTTCAGTCAAACATAAAGCATGTGCAATTTCAATTCGTCTTCGTCTGGTTAAATATTTATTAAAATGAAATTCTTTCTCCAACTCCAACGTTTGATAACGTGTGTAAGTTTGTCTCGTTCGTTTCTGTCCCACAGTGTTGATATCAGCTGAAAATAAATAATAAAACAATTTTATTTAAATATAATAAAATAATTTTATTTGTTTAATATAAATTCGTTTGATTTAATTCGATAAAATAATTCCTGAAATATTTATTATATTACGATATAAAATATTAAATTTATTTGTTTATTTTTAAATACAATAATATTTTTATAATTATATATAAATTTGTTTGATTTAATTCGATAAATTAATTCCTGAAATATTTATTATATTACAATATAGAATATTAAATTTATTTGTTTATTTTTAAGTACAATAATAATTTTATAATTATATAAACACATTCGTTTGATTTAATTCGATAAATTAAAATAAAATATTAAATTTATTTTACCATTATAAGTTGACTTCATCCAGGGATAATTAATTTGTTTTTGTCCATGTTCCATAAATTCCGGAGCATCAGGAATAACCTTATCCATATCTTCATTATTATTGTACGATGTAAAATTATTATGAACAGCTTCAAATGCTGTTGTTGGTGAGGAGCGATTTACTAAATGTGTTTCACAATTTCCAGTTCCTCTTAAATGTTCTGGATAATTAAAATACGATTGACTGCCATTAACGCCATTTACTGCTACCGATTTTTCTCCTTGTTGAACCTTTTCCTGTGATGACGAGTCAACTAATAGTCCAGCTAACGGTGAAGTTCTATCCGAAGAAGACGAAGGTGTATAAGGAGGTGATTGACAAGTGATTTGTGATGACGTAGGATGATGATGATTAGAATTAGCTTTCTCAATTGAATTTGCATATCGATCATTAACCGCCTGTTTCCCATGTCGCAACAATGTCTCAAGAAGACTTGGTGGAGTGGCAATAATGTTTGCTATCGTTCTATCCTCTCCACTAGAATAATTTGTTAAATTTTGATTTTGCTGTAGATTCTGAAATTGCGACAACGTTGACGTTGGATGCGATAATTCCCCAGCACTAATTGCACTATTTGTCGGATGATAAGGCCAATAGTCAGCATCACTATTACCAGAATAAAACACTGAGCTTGCCATCATTATAATCAATCCACAATAAACTGTCACACGTTTCACAAAAAAACCAAATTCACAAATAATTCAACAAAACTTTCATCAATCAAATCCTAACACCACTCTAATAAATTAATTAATAATCACATCTGTATTATCTTAAAGTAGACAACTTAACTCATGCTAGAATATTGTCCAAATGCTACGCAAAAATTCACTTCTGCTAGCGTTTAGAGTTTGTGAACTAGTACGAAACCAACCGGTAAAATGAGGCAAAATGATTTGTGTGCCTTGGTGACGATTTTGTCCACCACTCAAGAAGGGGCCAGAGAAAGAGAGTATTGAAATATATAGAAATACCAAGAGGGGGAATGGGGCTTTACATAGAGAGTATGAATACCATGGAAAAGCCAGAGGGACACAGGGGGTTGACGCGCGTGCCAATGGGTTCCCAAAAACTTTCACCAGTTTATTGCACTAAAATCTATGGAATTGAAGAGGGGGAAATATATAACCAGGGCAAAAAAAAACCCCCTCTTAAAATTATATTGCTGTACCCCGCCGAGTTTTTCGCTTTTGGGGGTGCCTCAGCTATCAGCTGCTCTAACTGTGAAATATATATAAGTATGGAAGTGTGTATATATGTGTGTTCGTAATTCAGCAACACTCCCTGTATGATATTGGTATCGATATTATGTTCTTTGATATACCATTTATACCCTCCCACTATTAATAGTATTGACACAGTAGTATGTATGTGAAATTTTTAGGGGGATGATTTGCTGTGTATGTGACTTTGTGGAACAATGAAATGCCATGTGGATATTCTTGGTTTGCTTCATCCCAGAAGAAATATTCATTGGCCATTTTTCTAAGCGGATGTATTATCTGAAATCAAGTATTTAATTTTATATTGAAATGTTGGATTTTTTTTTTTTTTTTTGGTTTTTTAATGTAGATAGTAAAAGTCAAATTTGAAATTTGTGTTGGAAATTTTTTTTTAAGAATTTTCATTTGTTTATTAAATCTATGCGATAATTCTGTGTTTTGGGAAAATTTTATTGCTAGATTTAATATACAAAATTATTAATATTTACTGTAAAATAATTTTTCAGCTTTAAAATTTGTTAAAAATTTTTTTTAGTAATTTTTTATTCAAAAGTTTTGTTAAATCTACGCAATATTCATGTGATTTGGAAAATTTTATTGCTAGATTTAATGTAGAAGATTATTATTTTACTGTAAAATAATTTTTCTGCTTTAAAATTTGACTCAAAATTTTTTTTTTGAAAATTCTCATTCAAAAGTTTTACTAATTCAATCCAATATTCATGTGATTTGGGACATTTTACACCCAAATTAAATGTAGAATTTTTATAATTAACTATAAAATAATTTTTCAGCTTTAAAATTTGATTTCAAAATTTTTTTTTGAAAATTTCCATTAATTCAAAAAGTTTCATAAAATCTACGCAAATATTAATGAAATTAAAAAAATTTTTTTGCTATCGTTTCATTTATTCATAAAAGGTGATTAATAAACTATATAATAATTTCCCTACTTAAAAATTTGGATTTCAAATAATCGAAAGAATTTTTTACTGAACTATTAAAGAAAAAGTTTTTCTCTATATTTATTTGCAAGGTATAGTTAAGAACAAGATAAACAAACTGTGTTGTATATCTACAACTAGACGTAGGCAGTCTTGCGAGTGACATCTCTCTCTAGAATTTCAGTTAAGTCAATTAATCAACTCCCTCTGTGGCCTCCTTCATTTCTTCCAATTCCTCCCGTTAGACGCGTGCATTTAGCACGAGTTCACTTTTCTCTCATGTTTATTTCTTTTTTCCTCACAATCTCTCTCTCTCTCTCTTCCTTCATATACGTAAATACACGTCTGCATGTGGATGTTGGTATTTTCATTAATTCTACTTTTCGTTTCGTCGTGTGTCGACAAGAAAACCTCCTTCAAAAAAAAAAAAAAAATAAAGAAAAACGAAAATGAAAAATCACAACAAAAAAAAAATAAAATTAGGCCGCGTAGGTTAAAATAAATTGAGATACATTAATTTAGATTTCGACAAGTGCACTATATAGTCAATGGCTTAAATAATAATTAAATAATAGAGATAAATTTTTTGTTGCAATAAAAAAATAAAAATAATTTTAGTTCAAATAGAAAATACACTTATAAAAAAACTAAATTTTTTTTTTCAAAATTGATTTCAGATAAAAATTGTGACCTCCAGGAGTTACACAAACTGCCGATGATCTAGGTGGCGACTTACAATATGCAGCAGCTGATATCTCCGGGATTTTTCAAGAAAAATGTTTGAAAATTTCAGTAAATATTTTTCAATATATTTCTAAAATAACCTCAAAATCTCAATTGCATATATTTATTTTTAATAAGTTAAAAAAATTCATGAAAATTACTCTAAATACACTGTCCTACATCTATTTCCTCCCTGAACGGCCGCGCAAATATTTTAAACTAATTATCACAAAACTGATGCGATAGTAATGGGCCAAAACGTAAACCACAAACTACATAAATAGATGACAACTCTATACACATATCTATACGTATAAAAAAGTGATTAATGATAATAAGGACACACAGGCGTTGTGTCCAAATGGTGAACAGTGTTAATGCATATATAGATATAGATATATAAATATATAAATGCATTTCTACTGTATAACAAACTGATGATGAAAAAAATGAACCACGAATATAAATACAGATATACTATTATATCATTTTCGCACGCACCTAAGGGTGATTTCCTTATGCATCTCGGTACGAAACGAAAATCCATCAATTTAAATGGGGTGACGTGCTACGATAATAAATAATAACCCCAAAGAAAGCGATATTTGTGGGAAGAGATCACCAGTGTATAAGCTCAGAAAGAATTGAAGAGAGAAAAATGCTATAACTGAATGAATTGATGATGAAAAAAAAAAAAAAAGTATGTATGTACCCCAATGGGACAATGGTAATTGTTGAATATATGAACAGGGCATCTCGATGTATATGTATTAAACTTCATTTACTATATTTCTCTACATTCATTTATTCATATCTAAATGATTATCCTTGGTATAAATAAATATTTGATGATGTTGTAATAAGACGATTGAAAACGTATTTTTATTTACTCTGGTTTTTCATTGATAATGTATAGATTAGGGTGTTTTTTTTTTTGTGATACCTGGGAATGTGATAGTTTATATATAAGAAACAAAAATAATTTTGAGTTCATTAGAGAGTTAGTGGATCCAAAAATTTAATTTTACATATAAATAAAATGAGAAAATTTTTTTTTCGACTTTGACTTGATTTTTCGGTGATCCAAAATTTTTTTTTGAAAAAATGAATACACAGCTTTTGTAGGGCATTAAATTTGCTACAAAAAAGCTTCTTAGCGCAAACAATCTCCGAGCAACAGTTTCCGAGTTGTAGAGCTGGAAAGATAAAAATTGATTATAATATTGACAAAAAATTTTCTTTAAACTGGAATTTATTAATTTGACATTAATTATTATCTTACACTAAACGCTCTAATGCTGACCCAACAATGTAATAACATAAAAAAAAAATGTCTCGTGTTATTTATACAAAAAATCGAATTGTTGAATTAGCTAAACTTTGAATTAACTCAAAATTTTTCTTTTCCAAACGGAAATATATATTTTAATTTTTATAAACTATCAAATTTTCACTGATCACAGACAAAATAAAATATCGCCTAAAACTAAAGCACCCGAATATAAATATTAGCTCTGTACATCAAGAGATTTTTGTGCTACCTTTAATGAAAAAAAATAAAAAATAAAAAAAAAAAAAACTCTCAACATTTTTTTTCTTCTTAAAGGAAAAAATTTAAAACTCTCTTCGTCAGGTATTTCTTGTTTAGTTATATAGCTCCGAGTTGGATACTTGGATACACTGGAGGAACAATTGATGAATCCAACAGTCCTACTAAGGATAAGAATTTTATATTGGTGTTTCAGAAGGACACGTGCGGCCACGCGCCTTCTCACGTTTAGTCACATCCGTTTTTATTACACCTCGAAAACTATTTCCTCATCGCAAACAAAATTATGAATGCTCCTCTGTGAGGATTGTGCGTTGTAAAACGTGTTACATATATAGATATAGATATATATATCTATTCTTTCAGGTAGTTTAGTTCCTTCTCTCATGGAAAAAATCTGTCTATTTCCTCCATCGATGGTACAATAAGTCGTAAAACTTTCACCTTATGCCTGGCATGAGAGACTATATAAGCTTCAACATTATAGTGTGCGTTGAACTGTTGAGAGTATATATACAGTCTAAGAACACACGAGCATTTGGAACGTTTGAAGATTATGTATTTAAAATAAATTCTGGATGTAAATAAAAATATTTTCTATTTAATATAAAAATATTTAAATTTATATAAATCTTTTTTCTTCATTGGGAGGATATTGTTTTTTATTTTGATGATACTGCAATTTTTATTGTAGGTTATTAAATTATATTATGAATTATTAAATATTTACATTGTGGAATTGAAAATCGTGGCGCGCAATTTTTGTAATTGATTTTATTGACATAAGGGAATTTTTTCGGTGGAACAAATTCAATTGGGTGGAGGGAGATTTTCTTTTGGTGTAGTGTGAAATGGCGCGGATCCCAGGGTCGACATATGTGTAGTGGTGACTACCCTTATACACATAGAGATATATATATTCGAGAGAAAAGGCATTATGGTGTAGAAAAAAAGAGGGCGGCGATTTTCAACCATTCAGAATATTTGGAAATATCAAAATGTAAACTAGAACAGAAAATTCGCCATTTGTAATTGATTTTTATATTTATATTCAATTATTTTATAATGTTATTGTTATTAGTATTGTGAATAATTGTATTAATTAACTCGAGCAATGATTAAATTAAATTAATAATTGTATTATAAATTAAATAAAATATTTTAAATCTGGGAAAAAAAAGTGTTGAAATAATTTGTAAATATTTTTATAAGTATTTTTGTTATATTTATATATATGAAAATCCTTGGGCTCAAGGATGCGGGTAGTAAATGACAGTTTATCCTTGAAAGTAAGCAATCAAGCAACAGGCATAGCCGAATAATACTTTGCATTATGGCAGATAATCCTGATACTATAATAAATTTCAGGTATATTTGTTTACTTTTGCAAGTTTATTTCTCATTTAAGATTATTTCCCCGAGGAATCGTTTCACGAATCAGTTCAAACTTAAAGGATATATAAATATTTACACTTATATAATGATAATAATATTTAAAAAAGAGAAATATTAAATAAAATATAAAGACAAAAAATTATAAACTTTTATTAGAGTTATAAATTTATTTTTAAAATTAAAAGAAAATTATTCTGCTTGATATTTTACATCATAGACGATTCAGTAATGTATTTTTACTTGTATATATACTGTTATACTAATGAATAAACATTGATTAAATTTATCTTCTTCAGTACTGAGAAGTTAAGGTCATCTATGTATTATTGTTGTATTTAAATATATATTTATTACACGCGAAACAAGTGGCGGAAGTTCGAGCGATAGATTAATTTATTCAATCGGTCATTGGCTGCAAATAATTATTTCATTTATCAATACAATATTTTGTAAATGAATTAAAAAATTATAAATATACACATATACTTTATTGTTGTTTTAAAAATTATTTTTAATCGGAGAAGTGGTTTTAGTGTGTTAATATATTTTTGTAAAGCTAAAAAAAAAAATACGTGTCAGATATTTTTTTTTATTTTATTTACTATAAAAAAAATTATTTATAACTTATGTTAAATGAATTTTATTATTATTTCAAAGCAATAGAAATTATGCTGTCTAAACAAAATTAAGCAATGTAACTACAATTATTGAAGTGTATTTTTATTACAATAATAAAGTGATTAGTATCGATTTAATAACAAAAAAGTCAAAATTTTCATACATTTGGAACTTTGGGTTTGAATATCTTTAGAATGGCTGTCTCTATGAAAAAAGTGTAAGAGACCTTTTTTGTAGAGCGTTCGATTCCCTATAAGAATACACCATAAGCTTATTTTTATAATACGCAAATGCCGAGCTACAAAAATCCAAAGAAAAAAAATTTTTTTCCCATTTTATTTAAATGGAAAAACAAAAATTACGAAAAGCAATTAAAACCTCCGCTTTCAGCTTGTTTTTTTTTTATGAAAAATACAGTTGCCTAAAAATGGTACACCCTAATATAACATATACACTATTATAATTCATACCCAAGAAAATTCAATTGATTTTATTCAATCGATATAAAACTAGACAATCTATCTTGATTCGTTGGCTGCAGCATTTCCTTTTGTTGCTCGTCTGCGATTGTCAATGGTTTATACGACAGTTTGCACTGATGTTATACACATTTATACATATATATACATATACTACTCTAGCTGTACTATGATTCCGCTTGGTCTAGCCGAGTGGAGAAGGTTTTCTATCTTAAAGAAAAAAAAAAAAAGAAAATAAAGCTGTCCAACTCACTGCCAAACTATTCATTAATTACAAAAGCAAACGCATTGTACCAAAACCCTCTTACTTGTTTGTCTTCCTGCATTATTACACTTACTCACCCATCACTCTCTTATACATATAAACAAATACATTATAGATATAATTAATATATAAATATATTTATAAATATTTCCAACGTGAAAAAAAATTTTTTTAATACGTGAAATTTATTTCAATATTAAATTGAGAAATTTTTTATATTTAGCACAGGTATTTTGATTCATTGTTTTTATGGTTTTATAAAATGGATGAATGCAAAATGTATTAAATCTAATGTTCATTGTATGATGGTTTAATAATGATAACGTGATGAGTTCACGCTACTGAATTAAGTGAAGTGCTTTAAATAAATTTATCTTTTTTTTTTTTTAAAATCGACTGAATGCATTGGCGTTGTGCTGAAATAATGCTAATTAGTAGGTGGGATATGTTATTACATTGCATTAAAATAATGGAAGAAAGCGCAAATCAAAGTGGCCATGAAACTATAAAGACCATGGTATATAAAAGCAAAGATTTATTGCAGCGATACGCGCGATGTTTTTAATATAATAAGTATTGCCAGATGATTCAATGAAGTATATATATAATGCACATATATACACATAGTAGTATATATATGTAGTGTATATATATAGCAAGAGTTAATTTACATACTATATAAATTGTTGAAACCTAAAAAAAAATTTTTTTATCAATAATGAAAATAAATAAAAAAATGATTGACATTTATTTTTTTTTTCTTGTTTTAAATAATTTATAAATAAATATTATAAATACATAATAACATTTATATATAAATGAAAGAATTTTTTTATGGGGTTACACTTGAATTTTGATAATTACAATTATTAAAATAAATTAAAACCATGAAATAAAAATTAAATATTTAAAAAATAACGAATAATTTATTTATAATTGAATTGTTATATATAAATATTCAAAGTGACTACACTAGTGTGTATATATATGGTGTATATATAGAGCAAGAGTTGATTTACATACTATATAAATTTTTGAAACCAAAAAAAAAAAAAAAAAATGAAAAAATATAATTGACATTTATTTTTTTTTTCTTGTTCTAAATAATTTATAAATAAATATTACAAATACATAATAACATTTATACATAAATAAAGGTATTCTCTATGGAGTTACACTTGAATTTTGATAATAACAATTATTAAAATAAATTAAAACCATGAAATAAAAATTAAATATTTAAAACAACGAATTATTTATTTATAATTGAATTGTTATATATAAATATTCAAAGTGTAGTATATATATATATATATATATAGTATATATATATAGCAAGAGTTAATTTACATGCTAAATAAATTGTTGAAACCTAAAAAAAAAAATTTTTTTCAATAATAATAAAAAAATAATTGACATTTATTTATTTTTCTTGTTCTAATTAATTTATAAATAAATATTACAAATATATAATAATATTCATACATAAATAAAGGTATTCTTCATAGGGTTACACTTAAATTTCGATAATATTACAATTATTAAAATAAATTAAAGCCAATTTGAAATAAGAAATTAAATATTTAAAAAAATAACGAATAATTTTTATAATTAAATTTTTATATATAAATATTCAAACTGTTCTAAATTCTCGAAGTGCAAACGGTGCCAGAAATTTATACAAATGATTGTAAAATATTAGGCAATGTTCCTCTGCAGAGACACATGTCATTGCGATAAATCGTTAATGCACGTCATAGATTGTTTGTTTTGGAAACGCGAAATCGTTTATAATTCCCATAATTCACACAAACAGAAATATTGTCAGTGCTACATGTCATACGCGTTTAAAACAGACACACACACATATATATGTATATATATATCCTCACGATAAAACTATATATAAATATTTAAATAAATATTTTCAAGTGTCTTCATTATACAAATAAAAATATAAATTAAATTTTCTATACCACAATCATTTTTGCAGAATTATAAATTCGCATACATTTATATATGTAAGTTTACGATTTACAAGGCGGAAAGAAGACTCGACAGAGAAGCTTCACCGAGATTATATGGGGCGCGTCCAAAATTCTCAACTGTCGTTTTTCTATTCGGCGACTGGTGCGAGAATTGCAAAGTTCCACGCACGGTTTGCGTCCACACCTCGCGCTCTTTATTTGTTGCTTCCGTTCGTCCAAAAACTATTTCTATCTTTGTTCACTACTGCCATGCTTTCGGCAATAGTTCAAATAAAATATCATACCAATGAGTCATGTATAAGTTAATAAAGATAATTTATATATCGTCAACTGTTTCGGTTTTTATATAATATATTAAAAATAATAAAAAGAAAAAAAATAAAGAAAAATATTAAAATTTACTTTTTTTTTTTTTAATAAAAAAAAATTATTATTTTATAATATTTATTTTATCTAACTATTGTTCAACATTTGATTTTTTTTTATTAATTTTACATGGCAAAATCCTGACATAGTGTATTAAATTATAAAAAAAATAATTAATTAATTTTTTTTTAATAAAAAAAAATTATTTTATAATATTTATTTTATCTAACTATTGTTTGACGTTTGATTTTTTTTATTAATTTTGCATGGCAAAATCCTGATATAGTGTATTAAATATTATAAAAAAAAATGATTACTTCATTTTTTTTTAATAAAAAAAATAATTAATTAATTTTTTTTTAATAAAAAAAAATTATTATTTTATAATATTTATTTTATCTAATTATTGTTTAACGTTTGATTTTTTTTTTATTAATTTTGCATGGAGACTTCTTGAATGAGTGTGTTAAATTAAAAAAAAAAATAATTAGTTTATTTTTTTTTTAATAAAAAAAAAATTTTATGAATAAAAGAAAAAATAAATGTTGGAGCATGACTAAAAAATTGAGAATGTTGATATAAATATATGGATGATGTTCTTTATGGGATGTGGAGATAATATAAAATAGTACGAATTTTATTAGAGATTTTTCGAACGAAATCAACATCTTGGTTTTGAAGGTGGGGGGTGTATGGACATGGGAAGGTAATGGTGTGTATTTTATTCTGATAAATTGCTGTGGTTGTCATCAAACTTGACTATACACGCTGACGGATATGACTCCCTTACAGAAAGTATGTATAGGGTGTCCCAAAATTCACGCAAGAATTAATATTTTTTTTTAAATTTTAATCTTGCGTGAATTTTGGGACACTTTATAATATTTATTTT
The DNA here is from genome assembly GCA_030347275.1 of Microctonus aethiopoides. NCBI lineage: Eukaryota > Metazoa > Arthropoda > Insecta > Hymenoptera > Braconidae > Microctonus > Microctonus aethiopoides. The sequence goes on from JAQQBS010001423.1 coordinate 7,770,288, forward strand.
ACTTAACTATTATTCAACATTTGATTTTTTTTCATCAATCTTACATGGCGAAATCCTCAAATAGTGTATTAAATTATAAAAAAAAAATAATTACATAATTTTTTTTAATAAAATAAATAATTAATTAATTTTTTTTTTAATTAAAAAAAATAATTACTTTATAATACTTATTTTATCTAACTATTATCCAACATTTGATTTTTTTTTATTAATTTTGCATGGCAAAATCCTGAAATAGTGTATTAAGTTATAAAAAAAAATAATTAATTACTTAATTTTATTTTAAATAAAAAAAATAATTACTTTATTTTTTTATTAATAAAAAAAAATAATAATTTTTTTTCAATATAAATTATTTCTTCTCTTGTTATAGCACCGTTTACACATCTATAGAAATTTAGAACACTTTAAATATTTATAATATACAAGAATAGAATTATTATAAAAATTACTCGTTATTTTAAACATAAAATTTTTATTTCATGCTTTTAAATTATTTAAATAATTGTATAAATTATTAAAATCCAAGTGTAAACCCATGAAGAATCCTTTTATTTATATCTAAACATTATTATATCCATTTGTAATATCTATTTATAAATCATTTAGAACAAGACAAATATTAAATTTCATTACTAAATTAATAATATTTTATGTTAAATCAAACAAATAAATTTTTATCTATTAAAATATTTTTTAATTATTACCCACAAAATTTTAAGTTAAATTATTTATTGCACATACATGTTAAATATATGTGCAATTGTTAGATGATTATATATATGTATAAGAATAGCGTGACGATGGGGCGGTATCAGCGTACTTAAAATTAAGGCACTTTACTCGAGACTAATTAATAGCCGAATATTAACGTAATCAGTTGAAATTACAGTAATGACGCGGTTCGCCACCGTTGAGAGTGCAGAAGAAGGGTCTGTGATTTGAACTTTCTTACTATAAGAAAAGGGGTTGCGGACAATTACCTATAAGTTTCTCTCTTTTGTTTAATTCCCTCACAAATTTAAGATGATGAATTATTAAATTGACTGAGATAAATATTTTATTTTAATTAAATAGAACGCATATATATATATATATATATATATATATATATATATATATATATATATATATATATATATATAT
>JAQQBS010001423.1:7771443-7781829 GCA_030347275.1 Microctonus aethiopoides
ATATATATATATATATATATATATATATATATATATATATATATATATATATATATATATATATAGAATATACATACACACATATATACAGGAAAAAATAATCTCAACCGATTAAAAATTAATTATTCACATTAGATATTAAATAAAAAATTTAATGAATTTTTTTTTTCAATAAAAATAATTTTATAAAATTTAAATTAAATCGATGAGGAATAAATATTAATTATTGTCTGTGGATTTATTTTGTTAAAAATTTTATTCATTCCCGGTTAAAGGCCATCTGTCGCAGAAATGTCGAAACTTGGCGATTTATCTGAAAGCAAATGGTCGGTAATACAAGTAGTAGTTTTACTGTTCAGCGATGGATGGTAAGTGAAGAAAATTTTCCGTGGTTTATTATGTAATCTATAAAATATAAGGGAAAATCCAGTGGTGAAAGCTGAGAGCAAGTGAACAAGTTATTTATCTTGCCATCGCAATGAAACCAACGTAATAAAATAGAGATAAATTCTTTACAACAAATTTTAATTATTTTTATTTATAAATATTAATTAATTAAATTATTTCATAGGTTTTATATAAAATAACAATTAAATAAAGCATAAATACTGTAATTATTCATTTAATTTTGATTATTAATTCAACAATAAAATTTATTTTATAATGCAAAATTAATTTTTAATGAGAGAAATTTATTTGAAATTTTTAATTGACTTAAAAAAATAAAAATATAAATAATTAAAAAATTCTGGGTGTAAAATAAGAATGTAACTAATCGAAAATAGGTCTTTGGATATTGAAAATTAAAAAAATTAAAAAAATTCACATGGAAATTAAACTTTGTCGGTAAAAACGAAAATTGCATAAAATTACAATAATTAAATTTTTACACACGACTGTATTAATTAATATTATTAAACAAACAGCCATAAAAATTGATATTCAACAAAGCAATAAACACCAAATAAATAAATAAATAAATAAATAAATAAATAAAATTACTGTACAAAAAAATAAATAATTTTATTTTTGATTTTAAATATTTATACAAAAATATATAAAAATAATTGTTTTTCGCTTAATTTCTTATATTCACCCCTTACATCCCTTATTACAACGTGTTTCCATTTTCATCATGATCCGAGATTCATAATATCTAATGCATAATTCACGAGAATCAAAATATTTCGGAATACGAGCGTGACTAGCATTGAACAGAATATTGTATGGTACATCGGGATGAATAAGAGCAATATAGGAAAGTGGTAGAGGGAGGATTGTGGGGTAAGGGGTGTAAATCACCTGGGGACATACGATATATTGCTGACAGACTGACAGAATTGACTCTCGACACACTATATATACTTTTCCTCTGTGAAATTCACGCGAAATGTGTAATTTAAATGAGTTATGAGCATATCACACTCTTGGGGATGCAGGTGCTAAGCGTTTTCATATGCTGATAGAGAGTGAGTACAGTGTGTAGTACTTCAAGTCCAATATTGTAGTAAGTCGACCAAATCACGTGAGAATATAGTTGCAATGGAACATGAATAAAATGTGCTGCAACCATCAAAACTATCAGATAATTTGTCGTTTAGAATTATATATGGGAGAATTATTTGAATTTAATGTCGATTTTAATATTTATATGGTTATTATATTAATATATATTTTAAATAAAGAGTTAGAACACATTGCGAACTATAATACACAAAATTTCAGAATTTTATTAACGTATAAATACATTTTTTTAAATTTATTTTTAAACTTTTTGTAAAATATTTTTTATTCCAAGAAAAATTATTAATCTAATTCAACTATTTTTTAATTAATATTTTATTTCATATTATCATTTATAACTGTAACATTATACTATAATTCATATCAAACTAATAAATACATAAAAAAACCAACATGAAATAAATTAAAATTTCAGCACAAAATTTTTCGTAAACTTCGAAACAAAAATTTTTTACTTCAAAAAATCATACTATAAATCGAAATAAAAAATTATATATTCATATATATAACAATATTTTCATATATGTGACTGCAACATAATACTATAATTCATATCAAACAAATAAATAAATAAAAAAACCAACATGAAATAAATTAAAATTTCAGCACAAAATTTTTCGTAAACTTCGAAACAAAAATTTTTTACTTCAAAAAATCATACTATAAATCGAAATGAAAAATTATATATTCATATATATAACAATATTTCCATACATATGACTGCAACATGATATTATAAATTAAATCAAGCTAATAAATAAACAAAAAAAACCAACATAAAATAAATTAAATTAAAATTTTAGCACAAAATTTTTCGTAAATTTCGAAAAAAAAATTTTTTACTTCAACAAATCATCCTATAAATCGAAATAAAAAATTCTATAAACCCATACACATATATATAACGATATAATTATGCCATGTGATGTGAAGAAAATGGATAACACTATGTCTCTTGAATTTAATTATACTAACGAAAATAATTATGAAATTCAAAATGAACTTTGCAATTGCAGATTAATTCATACTTACAAATTATTGTAAAATATAACGATCATGAAGCAAGCGAGCATATCAGAATATAGAAGAAAGACGCAACGATCGACTGAGAATTAGTACGAGTTTCTTAAGGCGTATGTATCAAGTCCGATTTAGATAGTCTCTACCGGTTTGTGTATAATTTTTTTATTTTTATTTGTAACACACCGGTGTTCCAACAGCATCCATTTAATCTCTCTCACTGAAGAGAATTTCTTTGATCAACGCGCGCGACCGCATCTGCTGTGTGCAATATCTCAGACTGTGCCTACAAACCCGCAACTTGGGCGCGAGCTCCTTGTCTTTCTCATACTAACGCATTTATCCATGTCAACCAGCACCTTGCACGTGGTGCGTGCTACGTCGTTATACTATATGTACTATATGATCAGAACGTTGTCCTCGTGGGATGACGCGACTGGCTATAATTTTTTATAAATATATATTCTTATAATTAATGTGTAGCCATTCAGAAAAACCATTTTTATAATATAAACAAAATATTATTATCATTTTTATTATATTAATATTTATAGAAATATTTTATTTGAAAAAATATTTATATTTAGAGTTCAACTGTCAACATCTCGTTATTTTGTTATGTTTATATTGTCATTATATGGTTCATATATATATATATGCGTATAACATACATCACAAGTTATAGCCAACGTTGGTATATGTATACATTTATGTGCGTTTGTGTATTTAGTAATGGTGGAAAATACCACATTGTTGCACAACAGTATGTATAACGCCATTTGGAGTAATATGTCGCGTCAGAAGCAGGAGCACTACCGAAAATATGAGCTGGTTGCCGAGAGTGCATTGCTAATAAGCTGTCATTTATTATATCCTCATGTATATTTACTATATTTTTAGATTATTTTTTTTTATGCTCTTTCATTTGGAATCAAACAAAAATTATATTTCATTATCAGGAATTAATTTGATTTTGGATAAATTATATTTTTGGGGACATTGACAAAATTTTGTGTAAAAAGTTTGTTTTTCGTGTTGGAATTTTTTTTTTCTGCAATTTTTACTTGGACAATACACTTCCGAATGAATAAATAATGAATTTGTTTATTTATGAACACTAGTGGAACAAATTAAAGGGTCATAAAAATTTTCGGATTTTTTTTGAGTTTTTTGAACGGCTGTATTTCGGGGAAAAATGGTTGTATCGAGGTTTTTAAAAAAAGGAATTGAAGCTGAATGAATAAGCTATCTGATCTGAATGATAGGATAGCTAAAAAAAATTTTTCCAAATTCGTGGACTCAAAATAAGAAAAAAAAGAAACAAAGTTTGCGATTTTTATTTTTCGTGATATTTATATTAAGATTACGTTTTAACTGCGGTTCCTAAATTTTTTTCGCCACACGATCTGAAAACTAGAATCTTAGAGCTCCAAAATGCCATTTTTAAAAACTTGATACGAACATTTTTCACCAAAATACAGCCTGTCAAAAAACGCGGAAAAATTTCGAAATTTTTCTGTGTTTTTTGACTAGCTGTATCTCAGTGAAAAATGGTCATATCAAGGTTTCAAAAAAAAGGAATTAAAGCTTGATAAACACACTATCGAATCCGAACAATGGATTAGCTAAAAAAAATTTTTCCAAGTTCGTAAACTCAAAAAAAGAAAAAACGAAAGAAACAAAATTTAGGAATTTTTTTTCCCAACTATTTCTTAAGATTACGTATGAACCGTGGCTCCTAAATTTTTTTCGCCACATGGTCTAAAAACTATAATCTCAGAGCTTCAAAATGCCTTTTTAAAAAACTTGATACGACCATTTTTCACCAAAATACAGCCTGTCAAAAAACCCGAAAAATTTTCGGAAAATTTCTTCAATTTTTTCCTCTAGCTAAAGTGTACACATCTGAATAAAATTTTTTTTAAACGTGTCACATGTATCTGTAATATCAGATTAATGCCAGAAAAAGTTGGAGAATAGATGCCGCTATGATTGAAGATGAAATATAGAGACTGAAAAAATAGTGACGGGTAGAAGATAGGCAAAGGGAAAAAAAAAAAATTATTCGAGCTAAGAGAGAAAGAGAACAGAGGCTTATGTAGGTAGCTACACTGTGTGATAGCTCTTGGGTTGAACTGGGGAGTCACCTTGTGTTTGTGCTCTCGCTGGGGAGCACAGAGAGAAATGGCGAGGTATTTATCAGTGCTCTCACCCTCTGTCTTGGTGCGCTTTCTCTGTCTCTTTCTGGTTCTTTGCGCCCCTTTGCGCACACGCTTTTGCTTCTCTATATTCCCTTTCCAACAACGTTTCACATCCAAATCCATTCCTCGACTCGCCGGTTTCTCTTCCGTTCTCCGTGAGCAGAGCAACTACTGGCTCTCGCTCTTTCTCTCTTTCTCTCCCGATGCCCTTTTGCGCCATGGCGCACGTATGGATACTCAATCTTCGCACGCTCGACTTTGACAGCTGTCCGAATCCGCGTATGTATAATATCTACTCCAATACTATTTCCGAATAATTTTTATAAATCCATCATACGTCATTTTCACCCACATAATTGTGTAAACATTAATTCTAGATATTTATAATGTATATATAATAATTAATAATCCTGATGATCATAATATTGCATTTAATAAAAATTTTTCATATTTATTTAATAAATAATTTAATAAAAAATTATTTCATAAAAATATTTACGAAAAAATACTTGAAATAATTTTTTCAACTAAAATTAAAATTCTTAATATCCATCAATATTATTATTATTAGTCGATTAATTATTAATACACAGTGAAAAAATTTATGTGAAAATCGAATAAAAATTTATGTTTGAAATTTTGGTTATTATTTTGTAATATTGTTATACTTTTTTGTTTATCATATTGTAATATTTTTAATGTAATTTCTATAATTAATTATATTTGTTTAAGAAAAAAAAATTTTTAATAAAAAATATTCACTAAAAACTACTTGAAAAATTTTTTTAACTAAAATTAAAATTCGTAAATGTTCATCAATATTAATATATTTATAATGTATATAATAATTAATAATCCTGATGATCATAATATTGCATTTAATAAAACATTTTTATATTTATTTAATAAATAATTTAATAAAAAATTATTTAATAAAAATATTTACGAAAAAATACTTGAAATAATTTTTTAACTAAAATTAAAATTCTTAATATTCATCAATATTATTATTATTAGTCGATTAATTATTAATACACAGTAAAAAATTTAATGTGAAAGTCGATTAAAAAATTATGTTTAAAATTTTGTTTATCATTTTGTAATATTTTTAATATTTTTGTTTATCATATTGTAATATTTTGAATGTTTTTTGTTTATCATATTGCAATATTTTTAATGTAATCTCTATAATCATTTATATTTATTTAACAAAAAAAAATTATTTAATAAAAATATTCACTAAAAAATACTTAAAAAAATTTCCGAAACTAAAATTAAAATTCTTAATATTCATCAATATATTATTAAAAAAATTCACAGTTCATATTCGAGTGAATATAAATAAAATAAAAAATAGTAGATCGAAATAATAAATATATTTATTTTTCTGTTGATAATCCAACTTGCAATTTTATTTATTTTTTTTTTGTTTTTAATTTTATTAATTAAATATTGGAGCTGTGGAAACCTGTGGTGGGTGTTTCAACATTGATTCCCCCTGAGAAGCGTGTGATCGGTGTCTCTAATTTTGCGAATCAGAATATGCTCTTGAATCTGGTAATTAGTGTGCAGGCTTTACAGCAAGTCGATCTTATATAGTAAGCAACACTGGTAGTTAGTAACACACATGAATGACAGCAAATATATATCCATGTTCCACCTAAGGATTGGTTTTAAAATTAATGCCATTCCTTCGTTTAAGTTGCTAATGGATTCTGGGTGGAGCCTCGCGCGAGAACCAATCGTTTCAGCAATTCGTTGGCCGAATAGTTATATATACAGTCAGGTTTCAATATCCCAAGATAATCAGTGATGAATTATTTTCTATTTTTTTATTTTTTATTTATTTTTTTTTAAATAAAATAAATGTAATGAATTATTTAAAAACAAATATTTAACGTACGTGTTTTTCATTTATAGTGTATTTTAAATACATATCTGCTAGTATGTATAACACTATAGTGTAATTAAAAATAATTAAAAATCTTCATTGAATAAAATTCGAAATATTTTTTTTTTATTGAATTTAATAAAATTATCAAAGAATTAAAATTTATTCATGCAACAAATGGGTTTGAAATAGAAGATAAAAATTTATACAATATATTGTTTAAATAATTCTTCTACCTCTTCTCAAGTGATGAATTTTCAATTTTTTTATTTTTTTGTTTTATTTTTTTTATTATTTTTTTAAATAAAATAAATAAAATGATTAATTTAAAAACAAATATTTAACTTACATGTTATCATTTATAGTTGATTTTAAATGTACACATCAGCTAGTATATATAACACTATAGTGTAATTAAAAATAATTAAAAATCTTCATTGAATAAAATTCGAAATATTTTTTTTTGAATCAAATTTAATAAAATTATCAAAGAATTAAAATTTATTCATACAACAAATAAGTTCAAAATAGAAGAATAAAACTTTTTACAACATATTGTTGAACTTCTTCTACCTGTTCTCAAGTGATGTACATACACAATAAAATAATTATATATCCACTGAAGAAAGAACATGTATGTATATAATATCTTTGGCATAATTCTTAGTGCAGGATACATAACAGTGTAGGCGTTTTCTTACATTACATTATAGTCCAAAGAAGATTGAGATGTCAACCACCCGCAGTGCTTGATAAATCCTCTTCATTCTCAAAAACTAAAAAAAAAAAAAAAAAAAAAAATATTTTACTTTAGTTCTAATGATGAAATTCATTGAATAAATCCAAAGAATATTGACAATTAATTTTTCCATTCAAATAAAATTCATGTGAATAAATACCTTTGTTTAAAACTCGGTTAGGTGTTTTGAGTATATTTAATATTTATTTATAATTAAATATACAGAGTTGTGAAAAAAAAAAATAAATAAATAAAAATTTCTGTGCATCAAGAGAGAAGATTTAGAAAAGGGTTAAAAAGGGTGCAGAATACAAACTAAATATAGGTATAGCAACACAAAGGATTGAGGGAGAACATGGTGGATGAGGGTATAACGAGCGGTGGTAATTAATATCACCAGTTTCCACAATGCACTTGCAAATGAAAGGCCTTTGTGACGTATGATTGCGTTACCGAGTGAATAGTTGAGTAATGGCGGTAGACAGTGGGGGCTGCTTCGTCGAATCGTCCAACTACCACGTTATATGGTCGCAATATCTCGCCAGTTATATTTCTACATAACATATATGTGCATGAATATATGCGTAAATACCTCGTGGATATGGTATATATTATAATTTCAATGCGTATAAGTTGAATCTGTTTCCCAATCATCAGATATGAATTTAAGAATTATTTTTGAATAATAAATATTATTATTGATGTAGGTATAATAAAGAATTATGATTGTGATGTTATATGTGTATATATTAGGGTATGTTATTTTGAGGAAACTTATTTTTTCATTTAAAAAAATAAGCTGAAAGCGGAGCTTTTAATTGCTTTTCGTAGTTTTTGTTTTTCCATTTAAATAAGTTGGGAAAAAAATTTTTTTTCTTTGGATTTTTGTAGCTCGGCATTCGCGTATTATAAAAATAAGCTTATGGTGTATTCTTATAGGGAATCGAACGCTCTACAAAAAAGGTCTCTTACACTTTTTTCATAGAGACAGCCATTTTAAAGATATTCAAACCCAAAGTTCCAAATGTATGAAAATTCTGACTTTTTTGTTATTAAATCGATACTAATCACTTTATTATTGTAATAAAAATACACTTCAATAATTGCAGTTACATTGCTTAATTTTGTTTAGACAGCATAATTTCTATTGCTTTGAAATAATAATAAAATTCATTTAACATAAGTTATAAATAATTTTTTTTATAGTAAATAAAATAAAAAAAAATATCTGACACGTATTTTATTTTTTAGCTTTACAAAAATATATTAGCACACTAAAACCACTTCTCCAATTAAAAATAATTTTTAAAACAATTATAATAAAGTGATTAGTATCAATATATATATTTACAACTCTTTCAAAAAATTATTATCATGTCTAAGATTATAATTTTGAATATACAAAAAAAAAAAATATGCATATAAAAGTGTTGACTTTTATCTTCATATAACCAATTGACATTTTGAATAAAACACACAAGGGATGTTGGAATTCTCGCGCAACTGTCCTCGTTGAATACGGCTCAAATCTGTTGAAACACAAGCAAATAATTTACCGGGTTATGCAACGCATAAAAAAAAAAATCCACGCAAAAGCGCAACATGGATTTTACATCAAACATGAGCAAATAAATATACGGATTTGTGCAACAAACACCTCGCGCTCGTTAAGCGTCGTTTGTATATTGGACTCACTTGCAAAATCCCTGATGTTTGTCGTTAAATATCCAGCATTGTATCATTCTATACATACACAACAATCATCAATGAATATAAAAATACAGTAACACAAATATAAATATATAATTCAAAAAATTCCTGATGTTACAAATAATGAATAAAAATTATCCATTAATGATAAATTAAAAAAAGCTTTTTAAACTAATTTTATTTTCATCTTTATCAATTACAAAACAATGTGAATAAACCATACAAAACAATACAGCATTTTAAATAAATAAAAAAATTCAATGAATATAAAAATAAAATATTTCTACGATAATGAGTGAATAAAAAAAAAAATAAAAAATCAGCAAAATATCCACTAGCTAAATGAATAAATAATACAAGAGGTATCGAGGGACGTTCTAAAATACAATGTGCAATAGAGCGAACGATTCACTAAAGAGAGCGAGAGAAAAAGAAAATTATATAAAAATAGTGTCCCAAATTTAACGCAATAAAAAGCATAAAAATAACATTAGAAATGTTGCGTGAATTTTGGGACAACTTTTATCCATATCACACAAGTATATAAATACATATACTTGTGTGATATGTGTATATCACACAAGTATATGAACATATATACTTGTGTGATTGTATGTGTAGGACTATGAGTAATATCGTTGGGCGAGGGTGAAGGGGCTCTTTCTCTAGGGGAGACAGTAGCGTGGGGTTGCGGGAGGTTGAAAGTCGATGGGTTGCTGGTGAGTTTTGCACGCTCATGAGAAAAGAGAGATGAATGCAAGTGAAAGGAGAAAGAGAATTGCATTAATGTGAGAAAGGAATTGAGTGAGATAGAAATTGTTGCGAGGGGGAAAAAAAAAGGAGAGAAAGAGAGACGAGAAGAGGGTGGAGGTATAAAGGGAGGAGCACCAATCCATCAGCTTTCCCTCCACCCTCGGTTTTCCGCCACTCTCATTTTTCTCTACAGTCCGCGCTCCATCATTCCGCGTCACATCCGCCCCCTTTCATCCCTCTCTGAGTATCGCTCCCCTTCCTCCCTCCCCCTCGGCCTCACCTCCCCTATATGTATATACATACAGTCGTCTCTCCTCTGTTCTTTCCTCACGGTCGCTGTATATTCTATATTCTCTTTTCCATCGTCGCTCCATCCGACCACTCCCTACAGATTCGCACCAACTTTGTGCCACATATTATTTATTTATTTTTTTATTTAATTTTGGGGTCTAAAAATTTTTGGATTTTAATATTAATTTAATTCAGATATTTGTATATTTTTTTTTTGATTTTGTTATTTATTTTGTATTATAATTTTTTTTTTTTTT
>JAQQBS010001423.1:7792025-7827954 GCA_030347275.1 Microctonus aethiopoides
CAAAAACTAACATTTTTTCACCCGAGACTCAAAAAAAAAAAATAGTCGGTTTTTTTGCGCCACCCTAATATATATATAATATATAATAAATTAATTATTATTAGTGATTATTCTCTGGTTAAAAATTATGTTTACATAATGTAATAAGCAAAAATATATTTGATAAACCGTGTATATATTATGTTTAATATTCATATATGGTCTTAAATGACATTCGCGCGGTATAAATGATGGCGCCAGCGCATTATCTATTGTTAAACTCATCCTATTTAATATTGTATTCTACAGCACAAACAAAGGTAAAATGCGAATTAATGTAGTCAATTTATCACGCTTTTATGCCCCGCTGGGACACGTGCGGACAACCGGCGAGTCTGCGATCCTCTACGTCTCTTTCTATTTTTCATTTTATGCCTATATTTTCAGCTATTTTCCTCTTCCATTGTTTAGTTACCATCATTGTCATATCTACATTCATAAAAGCAACTTTTTAGTTGCGTACCAAAAACACTAATTCATTAAAGTCCTTCGTTATTTATACTGTTAATATCAGTCCTCGATTTTATCATTGTATTTTAATTATAAAATCATTTTTTATATTAGGGTGGTTTGTTTGGGGCGAGTAATTTTTTTTTCTTTGCTCTATTGACGGAATATTAGTCTGAATATTAAAAAAAAAATTCCCAGCAAAGATGAGCTCTTAATTTTAATATTTAGTACTCGCTAAATAAATTTGAAATTTTTTTTTTTTGATTTATCTATACCTTCGCGGCATTTTATTGTGTTTAGATGGTTTTCAGCAGGATTTGTATAGGAATATTTAATCTTTAAAAGTCCTTGTTACTAAATTATGTTATAAAATCATTAAAAAGCATTTAAATTTAGATTAAACAAGGAAATTTCAAATTTTTATATGTTTAACTTGATTTTTCTCGAAAACTATTAGCTCTACGACTTTTTGTGAAGAACACTATTTTATAGAAAATTTAATTCCCTACAAAAAAGGTTCCATATACTTTTGCAGTAAAGTTGACAGTTTTCGAGAAAAATGAAAAAAACCATGAAATTCGAGCAAAAATCGACTTTAACAATTTTTTACCGATAGAACAATTCACAAAATATAATTTAGATATAAGCACTATTAAAGATTATACATTCCCGTACAATTTCTGCTGAAAACCAATCAAATAACACAAAATTTCGCGAAGCCATGCACAAAAGAAAAAAAAAATTGAGATTTACTTGTTAATTAAATGGGGAAAATTTCAAATTCATTTAGCGAGTACTTAAAATTAAAATTAAGATCTCAACTTTAATGCGAATTTTTTTTTCGAATGTTTAGAGTAATATTCCGTCAATAGCTGAGCAAAGAAAAAAAAAATAGTCGCCTCAACCGAAGCAAATTAATATATATTTTTATACATGTAAATAAATTTTAAGTGTGAATTCTTTATTGCATTTTCATAAACTCTTCAATAAAATATTTTCTAGCACGTGTAGTATAAAAATCACGTGATATGTCAGTGATTTATGATGAGCTCGCTATAAACCAAGCGTCATATTGGTTAATTCTTCGTCTCGTTCATATAAAGAAATTCTTAGATTGAATATAAACTCTCCACCGAGGTGGTCTATTAGAAATAGACAGCGTGAGAGTTTACACTAATAATATCCACACGAAAAATAAGAAGAATAAAAAGATAGATATATACAAAAGGCGTATAACGAATGTCATTGAATAATTTAACTTAATATATAATAAATGATTCAATATCAAATAATAAAAAATAAAAAAAATAAATAAATAAATAAAATACAAAATTATTTGATTTAGTTAATTAATTCATTTATATATATTTTTTTTAATTTATTAGCAAGACACTTATATTAATAACTATCATTACCTATTAGTAAATATTTAATCACACCCCGAATTTTCGTGATAATTAATTATTTATCAGACAATAGAAAATTTATTATATTATACATTGTTAATTATTGATAAGAGTTTGTAGTACAGTAGTAGCTATTCGTTTGTGTTGATCGAACTGCCAGCAGAAGATTTTCAAATCATTAATCAATATGACCCAATGAGGCTGTCAGGAGAATTCATTACGCTACTTATACATTTATCATTATTGAAAAACCGCAGGTTTTATTTTTTTTTCCTTCGTGGTTATCTACCACAGCCCACTCATGATGGTTCTTTTGACACCAAGCCAGATGGTGTTTTACGTGTGCTTATATAATACACAGCAAATTAAATATCCACGTCTTGCAATATATAAGAGAGAATTATTTCCACGTTTTCATTATTCACTAAAATTAATTTCATCTTTATAAAAATATTTGGGGGTTTCATTTTTGGCTGGCGATATTTTTTTTGTTTTGTCAACGATGGAAATCTGATAATTAATAAACAAAAGCAAATATTCCTGTTTAAAAAAAAATTCAGAGTTAATATTAGAGACTTGGCGAATTCAAAAATTCGATTTTCTATTTAAATAACACGAGAAAATTTTTTTTTCGACTTCAACTCGATTTTTCGGTGATTAAAAATTTTTTTTCGGAAAAAATCATTTCACAGCTTTTGTAAGGTATTAAATTTGCTATAAAAAAGTTTCTTATCGCAAACGCTCTCCGACCAACAGTTTTCGAGTTGTAGAGCTAGAAAGATAAAAGTTGATTATAAAATAAACAAAAAATTTTTTTTAAATTGGAATTTATTAATTTTACATTAATTATACATATATTACCTTACAATAAACACTATAATGTTGAATCAACAATATAACAGCACGTAAAAAAAATTTTTGATAACCGAAAAATCGAGTTGAAGTCGAAAAAAAAATTTTTTTCAAACGGAAATATTTTTTTTTGTATAAATTATCAGATATTTTACAAAAAAAAATATCGCTTTAAAATGAAACACCCTCAATATACATACAAATGTCTGCCTCACGCAATAATAATTCATTAATATAATTAACAATTTATTAACATATTTATATTTCATTCGCAGTTGATTATAAACAAAAAAAATTTTCAGTTCAGAACTCTTTAAAATATTTTAAATCTTTCAAGCAAATTTATATATTTATTCTATAAATATATATATTCAGATTAAATTCGTGTAAGTGTATGAAAAATGTTTGTATTAGTAAAAATATAAAACCTATGAAATTCCATCGTTTCCCACATTCATAAATTAAATTTAAATTTGAAAGAAAACTAAACGTCCTTGAGCATTGACAATAACTGAAGCAGAACAAATGTCCATTTAAGGTTTGTGTATAATACATATAACATAATATATCCACAGTGGTTTATGCACGATTGACTTAAAGTTCCGACGGTCTCTGTGAATATATTTAAAAGAGCGGGTGATTTTAAACACAAGGGTTGCACTCTTTCGTTACGGAGTTATGCAAAATAAAAGTACAGAATGCGATACCTGCGCATTCGACCTGTTTTAAAATTTTGACCGTTGCCTAATCCTTGCATCCCGCAAATGACCTTAAAAATATACACCTAACTCCAAGTCAAATACATATAAACCATTGTTCAACGAATATTGATTTACTGCCTGAGGCTAAAAGGATTGTGAATTATTTTCTTTTTTCATTTTGTCGTTTCTTATTATTTTTTTTTTTCTGTCCACACCATAACCTATTTTCAAATTGTCTATCTATACTTTACACTTATATCCTTTCTATTCCTAAACATAAATTGCAAAATTGAAGGTCACGCACTGTACAAGGGTTTTAAATAGAGAGGCAAGTCACAACACGTTGGACAGAGTGTGGGTCAGTTGTTACTTTACAGTGTTCGGGTGTATCGCAGTGTTTGCAGTTTATAAGATCGCTCAGAGATAAGTTTTAAGTGAACTTGTTGGATTGAAATATACACAAGTGCATGCCTTAAGAATGAGTGGGTGGATGCGGGGGCAAGAGAAAAGATTCTTGTCTGTGTGCATGTAAATGTCTACATTAAGAAACGACATTTGTATGTAGGATTTTTTTTTTTTTGTATTATTATTTTAGAAAATTAATTTAGAAAATTATTTTTTACTTGTTTACATTTATAAAAGTACATTTGGATTTATTACGTTGCAACTGATGATCGTGTGATTGACTGTAGTGAATTGAAACGTGCGGAAAATTTGTGCTTTTTAAGTAAGAATGATAAATGAAAAATATCATTCAGGTAAAATAATTGTTTTAGATTTATCATATAAAGATTATTATCGCATTGATGTATAGATGGATATATGAACTTGCGGTTGGTTATATACGGATCTTCAACGAGATATTGCTCGGTTTATCGCGTGTATTTCATGATCATTAGCGATTATTAGAATCACACGTATGAGGAAAAATATATTTTATTTTTTCGTGATATTATTTTAAAAATATAAACAGTGAATGAGGATAAAAAATAAATGATGTTACTATAGTATATATAGGTATATGTTATTATTTCTTGCACATTGGGGAAATTAATGAGTTGGATTATTCAGAAATATTTTTGGCATTTTAGATATTGTATATATAAAATTAATTTAATTTTTTTTTTCTTTCATTGGCAAAGTAAAAAAATATAAAAAGAGAAATAAAAAAGTTGAAACGTTTATTGTGACATGCCGCTGTTGCTGCTGCTGGGCACTGTGTTTGCAACCGCTTTGTGTATAGTCATTCTTATATATATGTAATTAGAAAAGTCACAGTAACTGATTTATGCTGAGAAAAAATAAATAATGGCATTTTTTTTATCGAAAACATTCTTTCAATCTTTTATTTATTTTTTTTTTGCTTGTAGTGTATTGTGTATGTATAATATTCTTTTTGAGCTTAATATATGCCAATAATTTTAAGCATCCATCAATGATTAATTACATATTATTTTGAATAATATGAAAAAAAAAATTGAAAATTTATTTATAATTTTATATTTAGAAATTTTGTAATATTTTTAAATGGAAAGAATTTTATTTTATTTATATAGTTATATCGTAATTTTTTATTTACACTTATCTCAATATAATTAATTCTTGATTGTGTAAAAATTTAAATCCTGCAAAAATTTTATTTATAAATAATTCAGTGATTAATTAAATAAATATTTAACGCGTTCTAATGGTGGATCTTTTTCGAGCGTCGGCCGACGGCAATGGCGTCGCTTTTTTACACTTCCACCACCATGTTTCAAAATTCCTATTCCCACATAATATCTATAAACGCACAAAAAACAATTTATACACTAAAAAAAAAAAAATATTGCAATAATATTTCATCAAATTTATTATCAAAATAAAAATATTACTAAATATATAATTGCTTAATAATTTTTATAACTTATTTGATGCTTCATCTAAAAAACCAATTATTCGTTCGTAATATACCATAAATAATTCCATAAATCCACGATTGATAATGATGACAATAACATTAAAAACAGGTTAATTATTACACTAGCAAAAATATGATTACATCATTATTAATTATTAGTAATTATCAACTTGGCTATAAATACAAATGAGTATGACTTATATTAGCCTTCAAATAATATTTCCATACACGATTTTAGCACGAGTATTAATGCAAAACTTAAGTATATATAGATAAACAAGATTAACAAGAAAAAAAAAATAGCAACGATTGAATTTCCTATACATAAATCATATTTATATCGAGATAACTGCGATGACTGTCAAGTGTCTCCCGTCGGCAATATCTATGTACAAAATCATATAAAAATCCTTAATATAAATAAATAGTTGCACAAGAATTAACAAAAAAAAAAATCCCCCAATGTATAATTTAATTCAACCTTGAGAATAAAATTCTCCATCGATTAAACATAATGAAACTATTATATTTTTCTATGTATTTACATATATACTGCCAATATTTATGAAAATTTTGATGATAAAATAGAATTATTTACAATCTAAACTGTGTCAGAGAATAAAAGAATTTTTACGTCTCCGTTATTATTATTTCATGACAAATTATTTGTCACACGACTGAATTAATAGTCCACGACATTTGCATAATGAGTTTGTTTCCAAAAGGGCACACATTCGGACATTCAAACGATAGGGCAAAAATATTTCGCATTTTGTATAGGTTTATAAATGCGCATACATTTATTAAGGCCACTCACGTTGTCCCGAGTTGTATTTTAAAATGAATGCCGCGTGACGCGACACCGCGACGCTGTCGTCAGTGTGTGCTATACGAAAAGTGAAATATTTCCGTCGTATTTTCACGTACTCAGTGTGGACAAATGGTTTCACAGTGCGTCTGACGGCTAACGGCAACGTCACACACTCACAGTGTGACTAGTTGAAAAGGAAAATTTTTATAAAATAATCTTTACATGTCAATTAAATATCTAGACTATAAATTCTATGAAAAAAATAAAAATCATCAAAAAAAAAATATGTACTGATATTTATCTGAAATGTTTATTATATATGTATATGGTGCCATTTATATTATTGTATCCATCACCATTAGGATTTAAAACAAAATTTTTTCATATAACAACAATTTACGTATACAGTGTGTTCCAAAAAGTTGAATACTTTTGGGAAACTTTTTTATTATTGATTTTACGAAAAAAAGTCATTCTTCATGAAAAGTTCGGCATGGTCTAAAACCTAAAATACCACCATCAAATATCAAAATTTTCCATTTGTACACGAGGGATATTGAAAAATCTGAATTTTGCTCAAGAGTAAAGTACCTTTATTTTTTAAATAATCGAAAATTGTTATCAAGAAAAGTTAATTAGCATTAAAAACTACGTTCAAATATCCAATTACACTTATCTGAGATGAAAATCAGGTTTTTATTATATTTTTCCAATTTTTTCAAATTCGATTTCTATAAAAAACTTCATCGTAGAAAAGTATAATTGGATATTTGAAAGTAGTTTTCAATCCTAATCAACTTATCTCAATAACAATTTTCGATTATTCAAAAAATAAAGGTACTTTACTCTTGATCAAAATCCAGATTTTTCGACATCCCCCGTATACGGCTCAAAAATTTTGATATTTAATGGTTGTATTTCGAATTTCATACCATGCAGAACTTTTTATAAAGAATAACATTTTTCGTTAAAATGAAAAATAAAAAAGTTTCCCATATCTATTCAACTTTTTGAAAAACACACTGTATATTATTATCACCACACTGATGCATCAACCACAATTACTGTCTTCATGTATGTAAATCATTGACGATCCATACAATAACCGCAATGATGCATCATATATTCCTCCTCAATAAAGTTTTATCCAATTTAACATTATTGAAAAGACATTTAAACATAAATATATAATCCAAGACTTGATTCAGGTGAAAATTAAAAATCCACGCATGAAAGAAAAGCTCCAAGGTCTTATATAAAATATCGACAGACCGTACAAACATCTATACATACAATAAAGATGGTATATAAAAAACATACATACATAGTATACACTCACACAAATATATATATTTTCCTCTTGCCGCGCGGCACATTTTAGCGCGGTCGCGCGCGTTCTCTCGGTCCAACCTCCCAGGATCCGGTCGGGTCTGGTCGGTCGGGATTGTCAGGGGAAGAGATGGATCATCCATCGCGGCAGCAATGAATCATGGGAGTAGTGCTAGCTGCCGGCAAGAGAGAACGAACAGCCCCAACTCTATGTGAATGTTCGTTTACGAGTATATGTAATATGTATAGATATGGTCAAGGGAAAAGTCCGCGCGAGAGAAAGGGAATATGGCAGGATTGCAAAGCGGGGGTGGCTATAAAGAGAAACGTATATATGTATTTATATATGAGGAAGGGGCTGACTATATATACGGAATGGCCTCCGGAAGTCCGTTCGCTCCATTTTTCAAAAAATAAAATGCGACCACAGCGCCAACTTCCTATTCACTATTGTTTGGGTCACCCCCGAACGTTTTTCGCGCGGAAAAAGGTTATGCTTGTACGAATGGAGGTATATTAAAGCTTGAGAAATAAGGGATAATCAATATGAAGGAACTAAATATTATTTATGTTGAATTTAAAAAATTATTCTACACTAAAGGAAAAAATTAAAAAGTCAAAAATATTTTCGCAATTTTTAAGTGTTTTTTGACAGGCTGTATCTCAGTGAAAAATGGTCGTATCGAGTTTCCAAAAAAAGCATTTTGAAGCTCTGAGTCTCTAGTTTTCAGACCTGGTAGCGAAAAAATTTTAGGAGTTATGGTTATTATGTGATCCTAAGAAATAGCGCGAAAAAAAAATTTGAAAATTTTGTGTCTTTTTTTTTCGAGTGCACGAACTTGGAAAAATTTTTTTTTAGCTAAACCATTGATAGGGTTGGATAGCTTGTTTATTCAGCTTTAATTTCATTTTTTTAAAACCTCGATACGACCATTTTTCACTGAGTTACAGCCTGTCAAAAACAACCAAAAATTGCCAAAAATTTTTTGACTCTTTAATTTTTTCCTTTAGTGTAGAGTTTTTTTAATTTTAATTATTTTATTTATTTATTTATTTATTTATTTGTGTACTATCGAAGTGTATGGAGATATGTAGTGAATCTAATGTGTCTAGCTGTGATAATGATCGATATGTTAAATCAATATTTTTGAATGTGTGTATGGTAATTTGAGGGTATAAGTTATCTTGTTTTATGGTTAATGGCGAAGACGAGAAGGATGAAAAGGGGTAGTTGAGAGATGAAAAGGATATTCAAATGTTACGTTGTGCCATAACGTGACACACAGGGTTGATGACGACTTCACTCAACGTCTGACGTTGTACCAACTGGGGTAATTAACGCCAGGAATACTTTGTCATTCGTCTACAAGTCAAGCCCTTGTCTCCATCATCTTGAAAGTCAACTCAGACACTTATCTGTCACATCTTGATTAAATCTATTTGTTATTCAACAATAAGCTCACTTAGAGTATACATTGAAATTTGCATTAATACATATGGAAAAGAAATAAATGAACATGTCAACGTCAACTGTATATACTCGAAAATAAATAAATAAATAAATGAATAAATAAATGTATTTATCATAACAAAAAAATTTTTTGTCAATAGATAAATATCTGAATTCATAGAAATTGTAGGAATAAAAAAGGATTAGAATAAAAAACGACTAATATTTTTTTTTGAAGAAATAAATTAAAGATTTGAAAATTCTTGAGGAAAAATAAATATTTCAGCAGAAATTTCAATGAAAGACCATGTGCATTTGGTTTCAATGTTCTACTTGAGGTTTCTGTATTGGAGGGAATTGCTCTACATTGAGGATAGTAAATAATTTATGAGAAGTAGCCAGATAATATACAAGACAACTTGGCATTTGTGGCTTCACCTTGAAGACAGAGTTAATTGGTATAGATATATTTTTCTGTATTTCAAAGTTACGGTAAAGTCATATGGAAAATCTATGGACAATATGGTCTCATTCTAGAGCACATTAACCTAGTTACAACATGCCACGTCACAATACCCCATTACATAAGGAAGACAATGTGACCGTGAGTCCATAAATTATCTCAAAAATGTCAGACAATTAGAAAAACCAAATGAGAAAACTGAGAAGACTTCCGAATTCGTTACAATACATCAACCTAATTTTCATGTAGCTATTTAAAGTGAAAGTTTAGCATTATTCGAAGATATAAAAAATATTAAAACCAATTAAAATCAAGAATAACAAAAAAATATCGATAGATAAAATTTTACAATTTATTTTTGAATATATATAAATATTAGAGTGTTTTATTTTTAGGCGATATATTTTTTTGTCTGCGATCAGTGAAAATCTGATAATTTATACAATTATTAGAGGCTTTAGCGAATTTAAAAATTCAATTTCCCACATAAATAACACGAGAAAATTTTTTTTTCAACTTCAACTCGATTTTTCGATGATCAAAAATTTTTTTTGAAAAAAATCAATACACAGCTTTTATAGAGCATTAAATTTGCTACAAAAAAGATTCTCACCCCAAACGCTCTCCGACCAACAGTTTTCGAGTCAAAAAATTTTTCATTATTAAAAAAATCGAGTTGAAGTCAAAAAAAAAAATTTTTTTCTTCTATTATTTATATAAAAAATCAAAATTTTAAATTCGCAAAGCCTCGCCAATGAACTCAAAATGTTCTTTCAAACCAAAATATATTTTTAGTTCTTCCAAATTATGAAATTTTCACTAATCGCAGATAAAAAAAAATATCCCCTAAAAATAAAACATTCTAATAAATAAATATATGGACGAAAATGAAGGTCACTTTGTGCGGTATAATGTCGGGTTAGTTTTAGAGCCAAGAACGTATAATACACAGAGAGCGTGAGCGTAAGCAATGAAAGCAAGAGAGCAGCAAGTGGCTCGTACGTCAGCCGGTGGCTCGTAAACGTCAGCGGCGGTGCTCGTAAACGTAAACGTGATGCTATAAGGGGGATTCACGGGGGTGTGTATAAGTCACTATATATACATACAACTTCGTATACCAGTTGTGTAACAGCAGCGATTGTAAATATTCCACAATCAAATTGTGTATAACTACCATCCAAAAAAAAAAAAAAAAAAATATCAACATTACCATTCAATCAAAAAATCTATAATTAAAATAAATAATTGTTCATATAATAATATATTACCACTTTACTCGTTGAACAATAATGATAATTGAAGAGGAATTAAAACACAAACAGATGTCTATAACAGGAAAATTCGTTGTTAAATTAAATAAATGATGAAAAGTTTGAATATTAAAGGGTGAAAATCGGTAAGACATGAAAGGGTTTGCTCAGTGGATTATTGAATAGTATGAACAGTATAACAGTAGTGATTAAAACGGACTCGGGGAATCTCAGGGATTGGTAAAACGATGGAATAGTGGTGGTGGAGATGAAGGCAGCAGCTGAATTGTTAGGGGAACCGAGACAGTGGCATTCTGTGTTTAATCATGTCCGAGCTAGCTATAACCAAGAGAGGAAATTTTCGTAAAGGGATTGGGATTTGCATAGCTATGGAGATCACATGAATCCGCATGGATGGGAATGTATATATATATATTATACTGAGTTAGATTAATTTCCTGTGGAAGGGTCGTGACTCCGGTTTGAGAGTAAGACAACCTCAAACTTTATAAAACATGGAGTTGTTTGAAATTATATATCAAGAATAATATCACGATAAAAATTTATCTTATTTTATAGTTGAAAGTCGTAATTAAATTTTAATTTTAACTTGGCAAAGACATAATGTATTGTAGAATTAATTGAAATTCAATATAAAATTATATACAAAATATATTTTAATTATATTAAATTAATAATATAATTAAAATATGTAGATGAATTTTAAATTGTAATTTTGCGTATAAAATAAAATATGGCATGATATCTCAATCATGGATAAAGAGCGGATAATAATTTACACCGCCACCCAGTAGATATACTTATATATATATGATATTGAACGTGGTGAAGACCGACGGCAAAACAATAATATGCCATGAGAAAATGCCCAAAATTATGATAATGATACTATGAAATGTTTAAAAGTTAAGACATTAGATGACGTATATAATTTTGGTTAAAAACAACGCGAACGTAGTGTAAGTATAAAGACCACTTGCAAATCGATTCCCGCGGCTCGTTTCTTCATGCTCACTCATTCGACAATTTATTTTTCCTTTTTATCGTGATAATAAACTTTTGCTCAAATTATGTAGATGATCGTGCGCGTTATTATATTGCATTAAAAAGCAGTTGTTTTTTTTTATTTTATTTTTTTAATCTACAATACCGCCAGTGAGAAGGTGTATATACTTGTGCATAATTTCATTTACGAGTCGATTTGTGTGCAACCTGCAGCAGATATACTGTGTGGCTTAAAATATATATTCAAGCTTTACTCTGACACAACACCACACCATTGAAATGGAGACGTGGCTATCAACGCCAAGAGTTTTTCACTGATCATCTCTTGAACATTGCAGCAGTTTACAAGTGAATGTATGTATATTCATGCGTATATATGGAAGCTAAAAATAATGTGGTGAGTATTATATATGAGGAGTACATTGAAGGAAGAGTGGGATAATAATCCAGAGTCCCGATCAAAATTATAGCCGTCGATAAATGAATAGTTTACGAGCAGCGAAAATCGCTTGGGTAAAATATATCGTCCCACCGCGTGGAGACGTGCTGCTTAAAGTCCAACCCCTCTTTCCTCATGCCCTTTATCAAACTAACCAGATTTCTGATCCTCTCTTTCTTTCGCTTGTGTATACTCTTTATATATTTATTTTGGCCGGGAAAATAAAACCAATAAAATAGAAATGAAAGTAAAAAAGAAGTATATGAAAAATAAAATCATATTCCAATTTAAATGCATAGATTTATTTATTTATTTATTTTTTATTGTTATTTTTCAAATACCTCAATGGAATATTCTACTCTGTGCCTATAATGAGTAATTTGAGAGAAAAAAATTTACGTGAAATTATTATTGGAAATTCTGGGGAAAAAAAATTTTAAAACTAATTTTTTCCAATTTTTTTTTTTTTTCATTTATTTTTTAAATAATAAATTTATTTGTTTATTTATATTTTTTGAATATTTCAATGGAATATTCTACTTTGTAACCTGCAATGAGAGATTTAGGAGAAATAATTTAATGTGGAATATTATTGGAAATTCTGTGGAAAAAAAATTTTAAAACAAATTTTTTCCAATTTTTTTTTTCATTTATTTCTTAAATAATAAATTTATTTATTTATTCATTTTTTATTTATATTTTCGAATATTTCAATGAAATATTCTACTTTGTACCCAATGAGAAATTTAGGAAAAATAATTTAACGTGAAATATTGTTGGAAATTCTGTGTAAAAATATTTTTATAACAAATTTTTTCTATTTTTTTTATTTTCATTTATTTCTTTATATTTATTTTTTAAATATTGTTAATAATTTTTTTATATTATCGTCACTCTATTTGTCCAAATAAACTACTCATGAAATATTTCAGAAACAATATAATAATGATAAAATAACGTGAAATATTATTAAAAATTCTTTAAAAAAAAAAATTTTAAAACAAATTTTCAATAGACTTTTATCCATTATTGATCATGTAATAAGTATATTTTTTTTTCTTCATACCTTCATTTTAGCCAGAAAAATAAAGCCAATAAAACACAAACGAAACCCAAATCAAGCATATATATATCAAAAACAAAATCATATTCCAATTAAAATACATAGATAAATTTATTTATTCCTCATTCAATCATTTTTCAACTACCTCAATAAAATATTCTCCTCTATACCCAATGAAAACTCCAAAAAAAGAACAATTCAACCTGAAATATAATTAAAAACCCCGTTAAAAAAAAAAAAATTCAAATCAAATTTCTAATAAATTTCCATACATCGACAATGTAAAAAAAATATTTTTTTCTTCAAACATTGCAAAAAATATTATCTCCAACTAATAACATCAGTTAAAATTCTCCTTTCTTATATACATTCTCTCTCAAAATATGCAATAGCATCCCATCGAAATTCGATAAGTGGTTATTCATATATACACTAAAAAAAAAAAAAAAAGACTCGAGAGTATAAAGAAAAGAAATAAGTATGATAAAAGTATACAGGTTGACACACTATCTTCTTGTGAGCAACGGCGTGCTGATGGATGACAAATGGCTCCTCTACAGCAACGCTCTCTCACTGCAAAACTCAGCTATACATATATATATAATACATAAGATCATGTACACATAAACACACATACGTGTACATAATATATAAATGATCAAATGTTAGTGTATACATAAAAACCAAGAGAGGTTGAAAGAAGTCGACGATGGTGTGGGAAAAGAGTAAAGTAAACGCAAGCGGATAGTGGCGACGAGGGGAGTAAACGCGAATAGATGAAGGATACAATATATATGTATGTGTGTAAATGTATTCGTAAGTATATGTGTAGGATTTTTGTATATATCGGATCCAGTGTATGAGAATGAGAACGTTAGAAGCGGATGGTGATGTATACATCTATACATGGACGATGGTGGTTGAAGGGGGAGTTGAGGGGTTGGTGAACGCATGGGTCGGCAGAGATAAAGTAGGACGTCTGATCCTCCGACAAGCGAGCAAAAAGATCCTTGCGCTTCAAGTCCCAAGAGACGCGCGCGGAAGCCGCGGGTGAAACTCAAGGAAAAACTCCTCTAACACCCAACACCACCCGCCGTTTTCTCCCCGCGTTTTACCTCCCTCCTTTTATGTGACCTATACTCTATATAGTCTTGCATCCACCTTTTCTACGAAAAGACACCACTATGTGTATCCTCACGATCCCCTCATCACATATATGTATACATCAAGCTCTTGCTATCCTCACTGCGGGTGGAAAGAAACTTTGAAGCAAAAGAATGATCTTCTTGTTCTTCTTCTTTGCGCCTTTTCCTTTCTCTCTTTTACTTCGCTCACCATTTTTATATCCTTATAACTATATATCGTAGCTCTTTCACTAGCACCCTATTTTATTCCTCCTGTTCTCACACTCTTATCCCGATGGATTTCTTTTTTAGTTTTTTTTTTTTTTTTGTTGGTTTTTTGTTCATGCATATATGGATATCTAATGAGGAATTTAAGGAGTATAATTTAACGTGAAATATTATTGAAAATTCTGTGGAAAACTAATTTTAAAACGAAGTTTTTCTAATTTTTTTTTTTTTTTTTATTTAATTGTTTATATTTATTTTTCAAATTTTGCTAATTATTTTTTTATATTATTGCTACTGAATTATTGTTCGAGGAAACTGTTCATGAGATATTTTAGAAGCAATAGAAAAATAATAAAATGATGTGAAATATTATTGAAAATTCTGTGGAAAAAAAATTTTAAAAAGAAATTTTTTTTTTTTATTTATTTCTTTATATTTATTTTTCAAATTTTGTTAATAATTTTTTCTTATTATTGCTACTCAATTATTGTTCGAGGAAACTGTCTATAAAATAATTCAGAAACAATAGAAAAATTAATAAAAAAATAACGTGAAATATTATTGAAAATTCTGTGGGAAAAAAATTTTAAAAACAAATTTTTTCTAATTTTTTTTTTCATTTAGTTCTTTATATTTATTTTTCAAATATTATTAATAATTTTTTCATATTATTCCTACTCAATTATTATTCAAGAAAACTGTTCATGAAATAATTCAGAAACAATAAAAAAAAATAATAAAATGACGTGAAATATTATTAAAAATCCCATGGAAAAAAAATTTTAAAACAAATTTTTAATAAACTTAATTATACATTGATGATGTAATAAGTATTTTTTTTTCTTCATATATTTATTCTATCAAAAAAAATGAAGCCAATATAAAATATAAAAGAAATTAATTTTTATAATTATATTTTTCAAATTTATATTACGATGTGTTATTGTCCATTAATGAAGGTGAGGCCAGTGTCTTCTATAAATAGACTCGATGCCGGTGTGCATTGCTAAAAGAGTCTTTGGTTATTATATCTACATGTGTGTGTGTTTGTGTGTGTGTATAAACATCCAACATCCGTCTCAGTAAATGCAAACCTGTCAAGAGCAAATTTAATGTGGCGGATGTAATGATGTTGGTCACCCGGCGAATCTCATTTTATATAGACACCAATTGTTGATTATCATTTATCTGTTCAATCTTGACGTCTTCATTATTTATGTATATATTCATCTATAATGATGGATAATATATCTTGAGAGAAAGCGAGAAAAAAAAAATGTTAATTATATTAATAAGTAGTGAAAATATAAAAAGGTCAATCGATATATAAAATATATTGGAAAAGGATTTTTGTTTTGTTTGTTTGGTCATTTTGTTAAGTTTTATTGCTGTATAATGTTTGTAGATGGATAATGATGGTCGATTAAAGGATGAAGACAAACTAAAGTTGTGGGATATAAAAAACTGATAAGTAAACAACGCACGACAGAACACCAACGTCTACAAATCCGCGGATAAATCCTTGGAAAAAGTAAACGATACTATTGCGCAATCGACGTAGCTGAATGGAATACAGTAAAACTTGTGATATAAATGACAAACGAAAAATATATAGATATGGACGTGTCAATACGCACTGTATATATATACGCTTCATGTATTTATTTTGGCCAGAAAAATAAAGCCAATAGAATATAAATGAAAGTAAAAAGCAAGTATATCAAAAATAAAATCATATTCCAATTTAAATGCATAGATTAATTTATTTATTTAATTTTTATTATTATTTTTTAAATATCTCAATGGAATACGTTACTCTGTATCGAATGAGATAAATTTAAGAAAAATAATTTAACGTGAAATATTATTAAAAATTCTGTGGAAAAAAAATTGTAAAACAAATTTTTTCTAATTTTTTTATTTTCATTTATTTCTTTTTATTTATTTTTTAAATGTTGTTGATAACTATTTTATATTATTGCCACTCAATTTGTTCAAGGAAATTGCTCATGAAATATTTCAAAAACAATAGAAAAATAATAAAATGACGTGAAATATTATTGAAAATTATGTAGAAAAAAAATTTCAAAACAAATTTTTTCTAATTTTTTTATTTTAATTTATTTCTTTATATTTATTTTTCAAATGTTGTTAATAATTTTTTTACATCATTGCCACTCTATTTGTTTCAGAAAACTACTCATAAAATATCCCAGAAACAATAGAAAAATAATAAAATGACGTGAAATACAATCAAAAATTCTGTGTGTGAAAAAATTTGAAAACGCAAATCTATCTTAATATACACCTAATAAACAATCGTTTTCTCAGTTAAGAAAATGGTGTGTTGTAATAAAGAAACTATCAACAAATTCTCATCTAAAAAACATATTCATCATTTTAACAGAAAAAAAAATAAATAAATAAATAAATAAACATGTGTGATGGATTCCAACATGAATTAAACAAAAAAAAGACACATCAATAATGATGACCTAAAGAAAATTCACACGAGTGGTTGGAAAAGGGGCGAGTTACTAGAACCAGAATATATATAACTTGATGTGATTCCCAATGGCAACGAAAAGAAAAGACACACTTAGTGCGAATGGAAAATCTGTAAGTAAGTGGACTTTTAGAAAAAAAAAAAAAAAATGGGGCGTATAGAGCGACGGTGTCATTAATAAAAGTGTCAATGGTGTCAGTGGACTAATGTAGGTAGTCAGTCGTTGGCTGGACAGTTTGGATAGTGGCGTCGCTATCCTATATCAGGGAAATTCCACCCTCTTTTACTTCGAACTCTCCCTCAAGGCGTGACCCTTTTCTCTTTTCCACCCCACCAACCAGACGATTTTCTTGTGTCTCCAAAAACCCATGTCCTTTTAGTCTGCTTAGCAACGTGATTTTCCATCTCTTTTATTTTTCTTCATCTACGTACATTATAACATACAGAGTGTACATAATTAATTCCTCATGGATAAATAAAGATCGTTTCATCTTTCATCAAATGGATTTAATCGCGTACTCAGCGTTTATATTGTCGCTAATTTATCCGAATAATTAATCATCTCACAATGTAAAATATAAATATATACTTAAACAATAATATATATTATGTAATATAAATATATATTTATAATTCAAATGAAAAATTTAATAATTTAATAATTTTTATTTATCAATTTTACGAATTAGTTTTTTAGAATTAAATATTTATTATTTAATCACATTTTAAATAATTGTTTGTTACTAATATCGTAAAATCTAAATATATACTTAAACAATAATATATATTATGTAATATAAATATATATTTATAATTCAAATGAAAAATTTAATAATTTAATAATTTTTATTTATCAATTTTACGAATTAATTTTTTAGAATTAAATATTTATTATTTAATCACATTTTAAATAATTGTTTGTTACTAATATCATAAAATCTAAATATATACTTAAACAATAATATATATTATGTAATATAAAAATATATATTTATAATTCAAATGAAAAATTTAATAATTTAATAATTTTTATTTATCAATTTTACGAATTAATTTTTTAGAATTAAATATTTATTATTTAATCACAATTTAAATAATTTTTTGTTACTAATATCTATTCTCCACAAAGGCTTTTAATAATATCAATGAGTATTAAATCATTGATAATAATATATGCAATACTGTGTTCAATTATCTAACCCACCTGTGGTGAAAATGAAGATACACATTTGTGATGAAAATTTATTGCAATCTACAGGGGGATGGAATATGGCTGTATTATTGGCATTAAAATAAAATAACACCGCGGTTGGTTTGTGCTTTATGTGCAAATCAGCCCAGAGGGGATGAAATATATAAAGAGAGAAGCAAAAAAAAAAAAAAGGGAGTAAAAGAAAGAATATATATATCCGTATTTTTTAACTGCATATATCCAAGCAGGTTAAAAACACTGTAATAAAAACCGGTGCTCATTCATTCTGGCTAGGACACCCGAGGGCTGTCACCGTGGGCATCAGTGCACCAGTGGAAGCGACTTGAAGAGGGCATGGGGTAGTGATTTACATAGTAATAATATCAGATCGCGTCCAATGATGATGACGACGCGCGATCACGACAGAAACGAGCGCATAAAACCTTGCGCATTTACTTCAATACACCTTCCCCGATGTATATATATTATCCCCTTATTCCAAGACATTCAACCCATAATTTAAAAAAATCCCAACGCGTACCATTCTTTCAATATAAATAAACAAAAAAAAAATATGTCAAAAACTTTTGTAGTTTCATTTTAATTATGTTACGGTGTAAATACTCAAAAACATGGCGACAATATTTATAAATTATTTTCAAACAAGGTATTATATATATATACATAATAATAATATATACACCAATTCAGCCCTTGTCCATTATAATTGGTTGTGCAGTAATATATACAATAAGCACAGAGGGGCAGTAAAAGACATGATTAGAATATCAAGTCAGTATTGTGTATAGCGATGTTGGATATGGTGTCAGAGTTACATGTACGCAGTTTGCATAATGATGATGGGACAAACACCAACGAAAGGGTTGTTCTAATATTCAACGAGGGCGTCAAAGAGGTCAACACCAACTGCAATCATATAATAAATATATTTATTTTGATATCTCACTTTTCCAATAAATTTATTTGTATTAATATATTAAAGAAATATTTAATAATTCTCTTATATATTTTTTCTTTCATCTCTATCTACATATATACACATGTGCTCGTACATATATATTATGTATAAAAGCTTCAATATAAACAGACGTATATTCATGAAATTTTTTTACAACAAATATTTTTTTTTTTTTTTACTTAATTTTATTTCTCTCAATTCATAGCTTTTAAATTCCTTTTACTATTCTCTGATTCATTCCACCTTCCATTTTGCTTTATTTACTGAATATATATATGTATATATTTTGTATATACATATGTATTTATATATAAGTGTGTATGTACTCTTGGTCTTACAGTCCATTTCCTTTTTTTTTTCGTTGATGCTCACTTCTCATTCGCGCTCATTTTGCTGCGGGCATCGCGTTTGATATAAAGGGAGCGAGAAAAAGATAGAAACCAACGACGCCACGTACTCCCCGATGTCGTCTGACGCGCACCACTGACGTTTTGAAA
Source organism: Microctonus aethiopoides (assembly GCA_030347275.1). Lineage (NCBI taxonomy): Eukaryota > Metazoa > Arthropoda > Insecta > Hymenoptera > Braconidae > Microctonus > Microctonus aethiopoides. The sequence continues at coordinate 7,811,731 of JAQQBS010001423.1, forward strand.
AAAGATTAATGGGTTTGGGCTCGGAAATCCAGGAAAATAAATAGCAAACGAAAGAAACGCGCGACGTACGTCAAGGGTGCAGAGTATAGGTGGCGGGTGGATATGAGGGTGTGTTTGTATGTGTGTTCTGAATGAAACGGATCGGTAAGAAGCATTTGAGAATTGTTGTGCACCCTAAGGAATAACCGCCATTGCTACTTTTTCACCCTATGTGTGTGGATCAAGACTTGGGGATATGTAGAGAGAATAAGCCTATAGAGAGAGCCATTCTTACCCGGATAGAGGGTATCAGAAGCCCATTATCGCTCGATTTCTTAGAAAAAATAGATATATATATATATATATATATATATATATATATATATACATTATAGTGGAAAAAATTAAAGGGTCAAAAAAATTTTCGAAATTTTTCCGGGTTTTTTCACAGGCTGTATTTTAGTGAAAAATGGTCGTATCGAGGTTTTTAAAAAACGAAATTGAAGCTGAATGAACAAGGTATATGATCCGAATAATGGGTTAGTCAAAAAAAATTCTCCCGAGTTTGTGGACTCAAAAAAAGAAAAAACAAAATTTTCGAAATTTTTCCGGGTTTTTTGACAGGCTGTATTTTAGTGAAAAATGGTCGTATCGAGGTTTTTAAAAAAGGAAATTGAAGCTGAATGAACAAACTATCTGATCCAAATAATGGGTCAGCTGAAAAAAAATTTCCCGAGTCTGTGGACTCAAAAAAAGAAAAAAGAAAATTTTGGAAATTTTTTTTTGTGCTATTTATTACGATTACATAATAACCGTGGCTTCTGAAATTTTTTCGCTACAAGATCTGAAAACTAGAGTCTTGGAGCTTCAAAATGCGATTTTGAAAAACTCGATACGACCATTTTTCACTGAAATACAGCCTATCAAAAAATCTGAAAAATTTTTTTGACTTCAATTTTTTCTACTAGTTTGATACATTATTAAGTATTTATTTATTTTCCAATTCGGACACATGAGAACATGATGCAATAAATATAATTGCATGCATGATTCGTTTATTTATCTCTGTTGAAATATCTGCTTTTTAAGTTTCTCTTTCATCGATTTAATGATCGAGAAATAATTAGATGTTATTGTAATAATAATTATGCAGTTGATGTATTTATATCGATAATGAGATTGTTTTCAAGTTCAATATGGTTGTGATGATATAGTCAAGGGTGTGAAGTGCTCAATGTAAAAATTACTCGCATCGTGAGCTGAAAAATTACAATAAATATTAAATAATCAACTTATTAATTCATAAGTAGTTAAATTATTTTCCTTCACATTATGTACGAACTAATTCGTATATAATTACAAATTATATATATTCTTCATCCGACGGAATTATAAATTCTGAAGATGAAAAAAAAAGAAATATATATTTAACAGTAGCGAACAGCAAAAATTGTAATATTAAAAATAATTTTACGCATCATGTGAATATATTTTTCTGTACGTATAACTTTATATTGTTCCCATGCATCTTTCGATGGTAATATTATAAAATATACTAGTGAATTATACTAAATAGTTAATAACTTGTGGATATGACTACGATATAATTATTAAATCATTAGCATAATTTGCCTTGTTTTCATGTGCAAGATAATTTTTTTTTCTCCATACACTTTACCAAAGTATTATACACCATGTATGTCAAAGTATTTTTTTTTGTTTGATAATTTCAACCCAAGAGAATGAAAGAATAAATAATAATAATGTATAATATATAAATAGCGAAGAAAAATAATATTGCCAAGGAATAGACGAAGGGACGACGTCATATGCATGTAGCAAGTAATATTAATAACGTGGCAAAGTAAAAAATGTTCACTTTATGTTACAAACGATATGAGAAACATGGCAGAGGGGCTTGGTGTGATTGATTAGTCATCTCTACATTTCTCCCTTCATGTCAGGGTGTCTCATTCCTATGGTAGAAATTGCCCGTTTTACCTCGTGTTGTATATGTATCTCCCCACATGCGTCCGACGATGCAGACAATAAACTTCCCCATGTATATACACACATACTTTTTGTTGTCTTGTGAATCAGAAATCATCTCCGACATCATGTGTTTTATTAACGTAAAGCTGGATACTCATTGATATAATTAGACTTTCAAGATTGATTTAAATAAAAATAAAAATCGAAACAAAAATAAAAATAATTTGAAACTTGTAAATTAAAAATTTTGAATAATTTTTGGAGAGTTAATAAATTTTTTGTAATATTTTATAAATGTTCCTGATTTTTATTAACGTAAAGCTAGGAACTCATTGATATAATTAGACTTTCAAGATTGATTTAAATAAAAATAAAAATCGAAACAAAAATAAAAATAATTTGAAACTTGTAAATTAAAAATTTTGAATAATTTTTGGAGAGTTAATAAAATTTTTGTAATATTTTATAAATATTCCTGATTTTTATTGACGTAAAAATGGATACTTATTGATATAATTAGACTCTCAAGATTGATTTAAATAAAAATAAAAATCGATACAAAAATAAAAAAAATTTGTAAATTAAAAATTTTGAATAATTTTTGGAGAGTTAATAAAATTTTTGTAATATTTTATAAATGTTGATCCTGATTTTTATCAACGTAAAAATGGATACTCATTGATATAATTAGACTTTCAAGATTGATTTTAATAAAAATAAAAATAATTTGAAACTTGTAAATTAAAAATTTTGAATAATTTTTGGGGAGTTAATAAATTCTTTGTAATATTTTATAAATGGTCCTAATTTTTATTAACATAAAGCTGGATACTCATTGATATAATTAGACTCTCAATATTGATAAATAGAAATATAAAAATCGTTGAAATATCGAAACAGAAATAAAAATAATTTGAAACATATAAATTAAATATTTTGACTAATTTTTGAAGAATTAATAAAAATTTTTGTATTATTTTCTAAATATTCCTGATCTATCCATGTTTTATTACATATATAATTTATTATTCCTCTGGTATTCCACGTGTATATATATATTTATAATTCAAGGAGATTAATTGTTAAAATTTTGTTGGCTGCAGTAGTAAACCAAAATTTTCTTTGAACTAATTATTTCCACATGATCCCAAGCATTTGAAGATGAGCACAAAATATATATTGTATTCTTGTAGCATGTGTGCTCCAAATGACAGAATTTCTCTTATATTGAATGCACTAAAATTTTATGATGGAAAGTTGCATAATGGTAACTCAAGAAAATTATCATAATGCACCAGGAAAACACATGGGAATCGAATTTTATAGTACGCACACAAACACTATTTTCGTTAAAATATTATCATAAAAATTATAAAATAAAATTTAAAAAAACACTACAATATATATATGTATACAGATCCTTTCATACGTATTTACACGTACATGTGACATTGACAGAGAGATTTTAACAACGAAAATGCACACGCCTGATATAAACGCGACTTTCGCGTGTCGATTCAAACTCAAACAAATTCATATATCATAAAAAAATATTAGAATTATTACGAGTTCATGATAATGACACTATTATATGTAAACTAAATTCCGAATTGAACCCTTCGTGACGATTGTAATATACTGATGGTCGAAACATGAAATATTATAAATACTTTTCCGATATTATAATAATATATAATATCAAAAATATATAAATTTATTTGTAAATTATAAATGGATAACTTTTAATATTTTATTTTAATTATATAATTAAATATTTTTTGCCACAATTTTGGCACAGACTTTACGTAAGATATGTTAATAAGTAAAATGTTCAATATAGCCTTGACATACCATGTAACTCTTCAGGTAGTTTTACGACGTGCAGCTATTCAAAATGACGTGCTTAGAAATGGTTTAGGGTTGGCAATTGCGCGTTTCGCAATATATCATCTTCAAAAACACCGTACACAACAGACTATATACATAAATATATAGGTATATATATATGCAAGATGCTATTAGAATTTACCGGATTATATACACCGAGTTAAAACAATTGTATAAGTAAGAAACAACAAACAATAATTTTATTTTGTATTTTTTAGTCATTTTCATTTTGTCTAATAAATTAAAAATTTTTTATATATTAAATATCGTTTGTAAAATCATTTATATACTTATAATAATGTGTATGTATATTTAAATTTAAAAAATAAGTAATATTTCCGACAAGCTATTGTTTTTTTTTGTTTTATTTTTCAGGTGTATATTTTACATCATTCTCAATATTCTTTTTTAACTGTTTTCTGCTTTTTTCCTGCTGCTGATTTACATCATGTCCATTAAATTTATGGTGAGTATTGTGGTTGGCTGCATAAAATCATCGAAGATTGAGTTGTTTTCGTGAGTATATATATATATAGTTAAAGTTTCACAACTGTCCAAACTGTTAGTCGTTACACTATCATTAATCTTCATCTCGATCACTACATCAAGGTAATAATGAATTGGTCATGAGAATTATATAACACATATTCTCGATTGCTTTTCGATCGTCTTATTAGTTTAATAATGACGATACACAATATTCTTAATGATTCAATCGTTATGTACAACTTGTACCAGAGGAAACAGTAAGTAAAATAAAATAAACCTAAATTCTTCATCGATAAAATTAATATATTATTATTAAATTTTCAGCATTTTTTCTTGAATATTTCATTGAAAAATATAATAAAACACATACTTTAATTATTATAACAAATAAATATTATACATTTCCATCAACTTTCGTTTTTTTCAGCGATTTATCATGAGCTTAAAAATTTTTTTAGAGTATTTGTTTATGAATATTATTAATTTAAAACTATTATGATTTATAAAAATTTCGAAAATTCCTACGAATTTCACGAATTACACTCCCGTCGGTGCAGATAAATATAAGCCAATATTTTCCGAGCTTTATATGACAAACAAATATTCTTTAAAAAAAAATATATTTGTGTTTAAATAATTTATTCCATGCAGTATTTATTAATTATTTATTAATAATACAAATACGAATTATTAATTAAGTTAGTTACTTACATGAATTCAATATTTTTCCTACGATGATTTTGTTGGTGGGATCCAGCGACGGATAAGATGTCTATCTAGATGCCAATGAAGAGATAAAACATCACTTTATCCTACATGATATTATTAATTATACAATTATAAATAAATATTCATAAATCATTCGCTTTAATAACGCGTTTATAACCCGGATTACAACGACCTTCTCATGGATAGCAAGAATAACCATAAGATAAAATAATTTCGATCATGACATTGAATATATATTCAAAAATTTCGATTTAATAAAACAAAAATTCAAAAAATCGTCTAGTAAAATTACAAAAAAAAACAACCGCAATGCGTCCAAACTGGCGAAAAAATCGATATAAAATGAGCAAGATTAGTTCATGATTTTGCCACGAAGAGTGGCAGCACATCACCACGATTTTCTGGTGAACGTCGATGGCCGCATTTTTTTTTGGATAGATTAGACTAATGCGATGGTCCCGATGAGATATGGGCCAGCGAATGGGAGAGCGTTGTGAATGTAACAGGGGCGTGACGTACCTTGGAAACAACGTGCCCTGGGCCAGAATCACGACGTGGACTAAGTGCTGGGTGGAGCTCCGTCTAGGCACTACCTACCTACGATGGAACCATCATCCAAACTCATGCTATAGAGAGCTGCTGCTGCCCTTGTTGAACCAAATGGCCGCCACACTGTCGCGCGAGACGACGCCAGTTTTCAACTTCTCGTCCAACCACTCGTTCACTCCCTGAGCGTTTCTTGAGATGAGGTGATTTTTTTTTTTTAATCCAAAAAATTGTCATTCTCCAAGATAAATTGGTATGTATGCAACCTAGTGACAAGAGCTTAACTATACCCATGAAAGATCATCAGGTGCAATCGGTATTAGAAAATAAATTATATAAATTCTGTAAACAAATTATTTTTATGAATTAATTGATGAAATTTAAATTTAGGTTTGATGTAATAAATAAATATGTATGTAAGTATTATTCAGACATTTGAAAATCATCTCTGACCCTTTGGGTTATCCAATCATAGGTATATATATGTATGTACTTAAGTTTATCTATAGAGAGATGCGAGCCATCATCCCCTACTGCTTTAGTTTGTTCAAGCGACCCCTTCAAATTTAATTTGCTCAAGTTTTGCAGTCGCCGACCCAATCAGATGTACATATAGTTTTATTTTTTGCATTTTCCCCCTATTCAATTCATCGTATTACGGATTATCTCCCTTCAACAACAATCTGGTATCTCAAAAAAAAATATATATATGTATAATACTTACAAGGGTGTTTTATTTTTAGGCGATTTTTTTTGTTTGTGATCAGTGAAAATCTGATAATTTATAGAAAAAAAATAATATTCTCGTTTGAAAATAAATTCTGAGTTAATTTAGAGGCTTAGCTAATTCAAAAATTTGATTTCCTATATAAATAACACGAGAAAATTTTTTTTTTGTTTATTTGTTTATTGTGAGATAATAATTAATGTCAGATTAATATATTTTTCAGTTTTTTGTTAATATTATAATCAACTTTCACCTTTCCAGCTGTATAACTCGAAAACTGTTGGTTGGAGAGCGTTTGCGATGGAGCACTTTTTTGTAGCAAATTTAATTCCCTACAAAAGCTGTGTATTCATTTTTTCCAAAAAAAATTTTTAATCACCGAAAAATCAAGTTGAAGTCGAAAAAAAAATTTTTCTCGTGTTATTTATAATGAAAATCGAATTTTTAAATTCGCCTAATTAACTCTGAATTTTTTTTTCAAACAGGAATATTTTTTTTTATATATAAATTATCAAATTTTTACTAATCACAAACAAAAAAAAATAAAACACTCTAATATTCATAGCAAATAGATTTTAATTTATACATTTATTTTTTTTCCTTTTCCATATTTTAATAATTTCTTTATAAATGACATTAAATATTCATTTATCTACGCAGCCACATGTCATATATCTATAACTTGTGACATTATGCCATGAGAAACACTAATTAAACTCATCACTATATTATATTATACCACGAATTTCACGCACAATGATTCTAAAGGAGAATATTATATAAGGAGAGGGGTAAAGGGTGTGTAAAGGGCGATGGGTTGTCGCGACGCGTTGTCCATCCCTCGAGAATCACCCACCAAGTGTCATCGGGACATCGGGCTAATTGCGAGAGTGTTTTTGTTACCCTTTCAGACATTACAAATGTCCAACCCTTACAAGCCTTTGCATTTAAACCCTCGCAGAGTTCGTCCTCGTCGTCAGTATATAGGTAAACATTACATGACTTTATATTTTGCGTAACGTCAGCAGTAGCTTTGGGACTTTAATAGTATATATATATTATAATGCACAAGCCAACTTTGCTTTCCAACTTCAGAATAATTCAATTAACTTCTTGGTCATCTCTGAAAAAAAAAAACAAACAAACAAAAGAGTAAATAAAATATACATTCACTTTTTTAATTATATATAAAAATATATATGAATTATCGTAAATAATTAAAGAGATTTAAATTTAAATTTATTTATTTCATCTGTAATAAATATAGGTCATGCTATTTTTTTTAATAATTAATTAATTCTGTTATTGTATAAAATTTTATAAAATAACAAAGATGTTAATTTAAATTAGCAAATAATCAAATTCGATTTTCATATAGCAAGAATAAAAATATACCAAAAGGGCGGTGGTTTATACCCCGTCGATGAGGGTATATTTTCACGTCAGTGTTGGGTGCTGTGTATACATATAAAGAGTGGTGGCGTATATTATTGATTTACGTACATTTTTATTTTTTTATCTTTATTATATAAAAAATAAACCAAAATAATATATAAAAAATTAATTCATAATTTTCTTATTATAAATTAAATCAATACAAATTATAATACGTGAATCAAATCAAATTATTTTCCATTTCTCTCTTCAACATGACAATTAAAAAAAAAAAAAAAAAGAAATAGCCATATAAATAAAAATAAAATCTTCAAACATCCAAACCCGTTATCTAAAAAAAAAAATGAATGATGGACATAATATGATATGAATTTTATTAAATGAAATAAACCGAGGGACAAAATCTAAAGTGAATGGATTATATACACTGTGTACATAAAATAAAAAAAAATCTACACGTATATAGATTTATACCTATAGGGGATGAGGCTACTGAACCAATGTATATATATATAAACGATCGAGGGGGTAGTAGTAGTACGTAGTAGAGGCACAGAAAATTGATGTATTCTCTATGCAAAACAGAGCGGAAGACCAGCACCAAAACTCGACCATGAATTCAATATAATAAAAAAGATCACAAACATTTTCTCTTTCTCTCTTCTCTATAATATATATAATATATAAATTGCCATTTTTAATAGAGAGTATTATATATATATATATTACAATCATGCCAAGAGAGCAGAAAGAGATGAAGAAAGTTAAAAAAAAAAAAGACAAACAGACAAAAAGAATAAACAAAAAAAAAATAGAAAAGAAATTGGGAGATAAAGATAAAACGAGAGGGAGCTGCAGCTAAACAGGGACAAAGTCCGTAACGCAAACCTACTCAAGTCAGAATCGAGCGATATATAGAAGCGGTTAACACTCTATTAACACTAACGACGCTCATACATAATATCGCGCGCCAGAGAAAGACCAGAGCCAGCTAGGAATTTATGATCCGTTAATGGGGAGTTACTTTATGCGTTGTGGCGCGTGCACAAGTCGTCCACGTTGTCAGGTATAGTGACGTAAATTTTACGAGGTCTCACTCATATCCCCCAGCTTTATTCTCATACAAATAAATATATATATAGAAAGACACACTTGTTATCCTCGTATTCTTTACGATTATATACCTCCCTCTCATTCATTCTGTGTATGAACATGTAAACAAATGTACATATATTATTCTGACGCTTTATATATATTTTCTCTATCCTCTTTGACTGCATCTCTTTTGCTCATGTGTGGTGTATATATTATAGTGCAACTTTGTCTTAATTCACACGGTAGAGTTCTGTATATAAATATTTTTTTTTGTGATATTTGAATTATAAAATTTGATATTTATATAAGAAAAAATATGGAAAAGTATTCTCAAGTATTTGAAGAAAAATTACGAGTTGATTATATAGAGGTTTATGGGATTGAGAATTTGGATTTAATAGCATTATAGCGTTGTTTGTAAGATAATAATTAATGTTAGATAATTAATATATTTTCCAGTTTAAAGAAAATTTGTTGTTGATGTTATAATCAACTTTCATCTTTCCAGCTGTATAACTCGAAAATGGTTGGTTGGAGAGCGTTTATGGTAGAGCACATTTTTGTAGCAAATTTAATTCCCTACAAAAGCTATGTATTCATTTTTTCCAAAAAAAATTTTTGATTACCGAAAAATCGAGTTGAAGTCGAAAAAAATTTTCTCGTGTTATTTATATGAGTAAATCTAATTTTTGGATCTGCTATCTCTCCAATCAACTCTGAATTTTTTTTTTTATTATAAATTATCAGATTTTCAGGTATCACAGAAAAAAAAATATCGCCCAAAAAATCCCTAATATCAATTGTACAAATAATATAAATATATACATATATGAAAAATATTGAAATCTTCAGAATTTTTCATCAATTTCAAACAGACAATTTTTTATCTGTTTTCTGTAATTAAAAAAACATAATTTCATCCCAGTTTCATATACATAAATAAATATTTCCATTATATATTTATTTATAAATAAATAATAATTCATTTATATAATATTCATTTTTTTTTTCAGTGTGAAAAAAAGTTTTGAAGAGTTCTCTCACCTCCTCGTTTGTGCTTACAGAGATGAGTGTGTGCCAAAGTTCATCGGCTAACATTACAGTGTGCTAGCTGCTCTCCAACCACGCGGCAGCAGCAAGACTTGCAGCAAGGCCAGGCAAAGTGATAAAGCGACCGTAAATTCTGACCGCCGTTTGCGGCTTCTCCCTCCTCAACTATTTTGACGCCACACCATCACGCTATTGCTTTCTATTCCACTTCACATTTATTATATACTTCAGAATATATACCTATATATAGATATATAATATACAAGTACATATATAAATATATAAATATATAAATATATTTTTATATTTTTTTACATCTGCAATAAAAAAATGAGAAAAAAAATTATAAATTATTTAATTACAATATATCTCTTTAAATAATATTGCTTACCTTTTATTTACTTCGCAAATTAAGAGCTTCTATAAATATATCTGTGGGATTTAGACCAGAATGCAGCTGTGGATTTTCTCAAGAAATTTTTTTTCCAGCCTCGAGGAAGATGAAAACCCCAAAAAAAAAAAAAAAAAAAATTGTCTACATATATAAACATCCTGTAACAAAACATATATTGTATTAGCTTTGAGTGTTTGTTATAAAAATAATCTCATACGAAATGTTACTTACCTCGTAAATAAATTTCTAAATAAATATTTTTCAATTTTTTTCAATTTTTAATTATTACTTTTCGATCAATTGGAATAAATCAATGCGGAATTTTTGAAACAACAACGAGGATGAAATGATGTAATGAATTATTATACCCCCAAGTGAATTGTCCTTGTTGATAATGCTGCATTGCTTCGCATATATATATATGTATGAATATAATCTTGTTGTAATAAGTATAATACACACAGTAACATACTTTTGAGAATTGAAATGACAAGAAAACGCAACAGCTGTCGAGGTCGGTCAGAATATTTCTCGAGCCAAAGCCGAATGTCCCGGATGTGCATCATGCCTATAAGCTAGAGAGAATGAGTAAGCTGACGACGATATTGAGGGCGAGAGAAAAAGAGATAGAGAGTATAGTAAAGAGATAGAGAGAAATGTATATAGACACGGCATGTTCTGTGCTACAGGGGCGAACAGACAGAAAATCCAATAAATCATCCCGTCACGAACCATGCGCCAAGGCGGAGCCTCTTGCCTCGTATTAGCCAATAATAATCCTCTCTGACTCGGAGGCCATCTTGGATTATACAATGGTTCCTTCCGCCTTAATACGTACATAAATGCAAACACCCAGTTCACAAACACCCCTATATATACACGATGAATACCACCCTAGAGTCATATCAACCTTTCTCCCTTATTTTTTTTTTTTTCATTTTTTTTTTTTTTTTTCGTATTATTTTTTTTTATCACATTTCGTTTTCACCGCTACGAAACTCCGATTTTCACTATTATCCCCCCTGCTTACATCATTATATATTCATTTGAAAATCGATGCTGTTGATATAGCTTGTTATACAATTATTTAAAATATTTTATTTATCTTTGTTTCTAATTCCAAAAATGAATTAAGTTGAATCAATGTATTATATTCAACCACAATTTATTTCTCGTTTCCAAACACAGTTGTTATAATTAATGTCGTTATTATTAATATGGACAGACTCTTATATATAATACAATATGGTTTTTGGACTCATTGACATAATGGCCAATAATACTATTATCGTTATTTATCATATCGTCCACGTTATTTTCACGAAGCTCCACGACCCAAATTTAGTCGATGCTCTAATAATTAATATTATCGTCATAGGAATTAATTCTTTTCGTATTTTTCTTCTTAATTATTTCGTACTTCATAGTATAATGGTTGTTGAATTTTTACTATGCTTTAAATTTTTTTTTTTTTATATATACTTTAATGTGTACATTTAGTTTACATACTGTATGACACTACAAAATAATTATATACGTATTTTTTTTTCTTGTATTTTTAATCGTACTGTACTTAAATTTTACCAATATATATATAATGTATATATGTATATAAATTACTATATGTTTACACCATGTATATACATATATACTGTTACATATTATTTGTTTATTTATATCTTCTTCCACTACTCAATTTTTTTTTTTTTAAATTTAATTTTTCAAGACTTAGAAATTTTTGTTCTTATTTTTTTTTGCTTTTGTTGTTGTGTTTGTTATTAAATAATGTACTCGATTCCCTATTTACCAATTTTTTTTTTTTTTGCTTCTCGATTTTATTTATTGCACGTATATAGCAGTATGACAAAGTTGAATAATTCCAAGACAATCTCGATTATTAACATACATGTTAGAGTATGTAAATTTTTTTTCAACGTATATATATTTATATGTATGTATATGTGACGCGCCGCATAATTAATATACAATGTGGATGTTTAATTTATAATTTACCGCGAAATTCTAACGTTAATCGTGTCATTTTTAAATATATAAGTATTTATTATTAAATTACACTACAACTATTTCACGAAAGAAATAAAATCGAGTATTTAAATTTTAAATTATATTGATGAATTAAACTTTGGCTGATGAATTTAATTTGACATAAAATTTTGTTTTAAAAATAATTGAGAGAGAGAGAGAGAGCGTAAAACAAAAAAAAATTTTTTAATATTATAATTTTAATTCAATTTTTATTATAGTTGTAAATAATTTTTTTTTATATAATTATTCCAGTGACCCCAATTAAGTAATTATTTATTTATTAATGTTGGTATTACGCAATATTGTCTTCCCATTACCCTATGGCGATGATTTAGGTACAATGACACGGTCAAAACTAGGTCGAATTTATGTATATAATTCTCATTTCCCCTCCTTCGTCACCAGCTGTTTGCCCCCTATCAGTAAACTATTTTTATTTAATTTTTTTTTTCGCCAATTGTAATCCGTACAGGTGTTATGTTATTCCTCGTGTTCAAATAAAATTTATATATTTATATATTGATGATAATATATGTTTATAATTATTGGTATATTTTTACCATTATTTTTCATAATTTTATCCTATTACCCAGGTACCTACTTTACCTACGCGGTATCGTATACAGAGGTGCGGCTCGTGAATAAATGTCACTTCCTTCTCATCATTGTTTTACCGAAAAAAAAAAAATTATAAACAAAAGAAAATTAAAAAAAAAATAAATAAAAACATAAAGAAATAAAAATGTACATAAAAAAAAACCAACGCTCTGTTTTAATTTTGCATTCACACTGAATTGTTTTTAATGATGAAATATTTGTTGAGATAAAGTAATAAATCTTTGGAATTGTTTATTATTTATTTATGTCATCACTCATGTTTTTAATTATGTTATTAATTTATTGAATGAATAAAAAGGTTTGGATAATTTTACTGCATCTATTTATATTATTATTTATAGTAAGTTTTATAATGACAACAATTTTTACTGATTCAGCAGTCTTTTTTGAGGATGGAACCCTTTTATTATTAAGGTCACAAGGTATTTTAATTATACCATCGTCAATAAACATTTGCGACTCGTGTTTTCAACTTGGAATGGATCGCAAATAAAAATACTTAAAAAATAATTCATAATTAATAATATAATAAGCAATTGGACTAGGTGAAATAGTGACCTTCTCTTGTAAACTTATTTGTTAATAATTCATTCAAATTCAGACGAATAAAAATATTATTATTAAATAATTGGGTTATTTATAAAGTAAAAAGAAAATAAAATTCGAAAAAATCATTTCTAATTATTTAATTACTCTAAATGTTATTCTTTCTCAATCATAATTTTTGTTTTTAATTATTTATATAAGCAAGTTGAACTTAGTGATGACCATTTATGAGACTCACAATGAGCATAGATGAAATTATGAAAAAGATATATATTAGAGAGTTGTTAATATTTATAGACGAAACAAATTATCTACAGTGCTATAAAATTGTCTGTTATAAGTACGAATTATTTTTGTATTTGTAGTTCAAGATGTAAAAAATATTTATTAGATATTGGGTGAAATCAAAAGACATTCACGTCAAAATATAACATCATAATAATAAATATTACATAACTAAATAATATTACGAGCCGGCACTAATTATTTTAAACGCCTTTTGTTATTATTTTATATATTCTCTGATCGGTTTTATTTTTAACGCTTTTTTTTTTTCTAGCGTGCACGAACAATAATTAATGAAATTATATCAAATTATTTACATCTCTGCAAAGAGTTTCATACGCTTGACCTTTAAATATATATAAATATGTGAGTATACATACTTCAGTATTTTATTTTGGAGAATTTTTTTTTTTTTTTTTTGTAATTGTAATCAAAACAAGCTTGTATATTCAATATATTCAAGGTCGGTTGATCGAATTTTATTTGACCATCGCCCCCGCCCGTTACAATAGCACGCTTTATTATTTCTTAATTCTACAAAATCGTACCAACTCTATAAATTTTAATAATTTAATTTAAATACTTAATTTTCAATTCTTTATTTGGTGGTCACATAATTCATATTTTTGTGACACGTATGTATACACATATAAATATATTGTATGCTTTTTTTTTTTTTTCATTCAATTCTACTTTACAATATATTTATCAGGGTACTTGAATTTCACTTAATCAATTATAAATATTTTTATATATTCATGAATCTTTTTTTTTTTTTTATTCTTTTAATTCGTCGTGACGTACGGATGAAGATAAAATATATAATTTACATTTATACGCGACTTATAATTTTAAATCTACAATTTTTTTTTTGCCACATTTGTTTATCATTTTTTTGTTTCTTTATATTCATACACTGAGTGCGCAAATATTTTTTTTTGCAATAGAGTACACAAATAATAGAAGCTCGTGACGTCTCGACAGTGAAAAAAAAATTTTTTTAATTTATTTTTATACTCAAATATTTAATTAAATAATTAAAAATAATTATATTGTCATATTATTTAAATTTATAATTTGTAATTATTCCAATGTGTTTGAAAAATATTAGGAAATTATACCTGAGTCGTAACAAGCTTTCTAAAAATTTGTTTTAAACCACATGCAAAAATAAATAATATCAATAATTATTTATATCAACTTTATATATATATATATACATAAATAAATAAATAAATGTATATTTATATATAAAGCTGATTGGATATTTTTGAATTGCACGTCAACGTGTTGCAAATTGAAACGAGCAATGGCGAATGGTCGTTTATTAATTAATTTTCTTACAATTTTTTTGATTGTGCATCAAAAATTATTTATTAAAATTTTTTCTTTCTCGAATTCATGAGTTATTTTTCGAATTTATACAAATAAAAGTTCCCGTAAATGGAAGGCCGGTCGCGTCCACGAGGAACGAATTTGACCGTTTTATTACGTATATCAGTTGATCTATACATATATATTGTTCATTATTGAAACAATTATATAATTAGAAGATGAAAGATTAATTGAGTGTTAATTCATCTCATTCACTATATACTTGTCCGAACACTCATTTTGTTTGTACCGCATTCAATCTATAAGAAATATTAAAAAAATTGTAATTTAATTTATTTATTATTTTTTATATTTCTTTTTCTCTTTAAATAGATTATCATTTTCTATTTTTATTCAACATATTTTATTACGTATATCGTTATCATGATTTATTCAATTTGACAAATAATAATTGTAATTAATAATGATAAAAAATAATGATAGAAATAATATTATTTACTAATATTCATAATAAAACTTAAAATATCAAATTAATTTTACAACACAGCACAAAAATTCACCGCGGCGCGTTATTGTTTATTTCACATATCCGGAAACATTTATTCAATTAAAATTGTAATTTAATTCAATTTTAATTTTTAATATGGCGGATATAATTATCAAACTTATTCACATTATTCCCGGAAATCGAAAATATTAATTTATATATATAATTACGCACGTGGAAAGCGCTCGACACCTTTAAGGTAAACATATTTTTTTTTTTTTGCATTTTTATGTACCTTTGGACCAAAAAAATCATCTATTTTTTATATTATATTCCTCTTTTTTTTTTTTCTTTTCTTTTATTGATATACATTTAATGATGACATACCCGTCAGATGTAACAAAATTTTAATTACACTGCTTAAGGACGGTTGTAATTATTATTTATGTGCCAAGAACGTTTTGCGTATATCAAAATATTTTTATTAAACTGCGACGACCCTTTTTTTTTTTCCTTTCATTCATAAATACCCAAGTGTATAAAATCCTTAAAATAACACCGGGATAAAAAATTTAAACAAATAATATTTTACTTCATTGTCATATTCACAATGAAAATATATAA
>JAQQBS010001423.1:7828059-7853356 GCA_030347275.1 Microctonus aethiopoides
TTAAAAAAAAAAAAAAAATACCGGAAAGTTGCCACGCGCCTTCCACACTCGCTTTCTCCTTATCAGATGTATATATATTTATTACGTCACTGGTAACTTGGCCTCACGTCCGCGGAGGGGGGGATTAAATCATTAGGATTAGAAATATAACGGCATTGCGGAATTTGAATATTTAAAATTTTCTATTCAATTGGAAATTTTTTTTTTCTTTTTCTTTTCAATATTTAAACATGAAAATAAATTATTATTTCATTGAATTGTAAAGAGAACTCTATTTAATTTCATTATCATTTTTATTCACGATAATTATATATATGCAAATTATATTATTGCGAATTGTACGAATAAAAATATACTAAATTTGAGTTTAAATACACAGAGAACAAATTATATATTTATCAATAAATTATTATCAGGACTGACCTGGTTGATGTGATTTACCAAAGCAGAATGATAGAGGGGCAGATACTCGAAAAAAAAAAAATAGAGAGAGCGTGATAGAGATAACTGATGTGTCACAACAGCTCCGTCAATGGGTCCACCATTCACGAAAAAACTTAAATTTTTTTTTCTTCGAAGATGTCTTTGTTGACACGAAGCACCACTTTTTTTCGTTTCGTCGCTGTTCAAATTATTCCAATCGCTCATTCTTTTTTTTTTCTCCTCTTTCTTCTTCGGTACTGCATTTCCCTTTACATTATTGATCATTCTCAAATATACAACAGACAGATAAAATCATGATTCTTCTCGAACTCCATTATATAATTCACACACTATTAAATTTTTTTTTTCATTTAAATTTAATTCACTGATTTTATATTTTGAATAAACATATTTTTTTTTTTTTTCATAATTCCGCATTTGCCTTGGGCATTAATCAAATGCAATTATAGGGAGGGTGCAATTAAGATCACAAATTGGCACGAATCACGAATATATATAATTATCATCATCATCATGTTTATTATTTTGTTGTTATTGTTGTACCCTCTCATCGTAAACGTCGCGCGGTTTGTAGATAAACAATCCTAAATAATTTCTAAAATACTATAACGTTTATCTATCCACTATTAGATTATCTACACGAGCAAAAATACCTACGTGCACGCATTACATAATTATTATGTATACGCGCCGTAAGAGAATAAATAATAGAATGCATATTTCCAAAATCTCTCTGCATCATTCCCACAATGACATACATTTATTAAACACTCACAATGTATAATAATTATTCTCATATATTCTTTCATTCTCACATTTTACGATAGAATATATATGTTTATGAGCTATATATATGTATATATATATTCACACTGTTTTTCATATACACGTCACAACAATACATTTTTATCATCACAACATTCTCTAATTCACGCGCCACATTTAAGTTTTTTCATTGTTTTTATTTCGGTATTTTTTTTTTTTCATATTTTTTTTTCTTCTATTTTGTTAATTTTTTTTTTTTTCATTTTCTTTTATATTTCTATGTAGGCTTTCTTAAATTACACACGATTGAACGTAATAAGAGGTTAACGCGGTTTCTGATTAGCATTACGATCCAATTTTTTTATTTTTTTCAGTTTATCAAAAAACAAATTGATAAATTTGTAATAAATTTGTTTTATTTATTTTGTTTTAGAAAATTGCGCATTCCCAATGACCTTGAATTCATGGATTTTGCGTATATTTTATAGTGACAGCCAAAACATTTTCATCAATATATATTCCCGCATGTCGCGCGCGCGTCAACAATTTTGATATTTATTTAATTATTCTTTCGTTATTTTTCGTTGATTCGGCTACCATATCATACTCTCATTTTCTTTGTCATTTTTTTGGTACGAGCAACATTATTAACACGACAAGATAAGCGTCATTACTGAGGGGACCATATGCCGGTTATAATCCAAATAAAAAAGATAAAGGATTATTTATAATACCTATATCAAAAGGAAAAAAAAAAAAAAAAAATAGGGAAAGGAGCATTTGATATTTTCAGGACAACTATGAAGAAGAATTGAAGAAATTTTATGAATTTATCAAGTTGGGAGTCTCAGAATGAGATCGGAGGTAGGTGTTGGATTACAAGGTGACACGATTATAATTATATTTCACGTGAAACCCTGAGAGATGAGAAGCTCTTTGGAAGACCTCGACTCTTCTTTCAGGCTCTCAACCCTGCGGTGAAGTCTGCGGCGAGATGTCAGTATCGCCATCGCCCGAACCCGGTTCGCCCTTCGTTTTATTCTCCTTTTTCCACTTCATCCGCCTATTTTGAAACCAAATTTTGATTTGTCGTTCTGTCAGACACAGGGCGTGAGCTATTTCAATACGCCGTCGTCTTGTCAGGTATCTGTTGAAGTGAAACTCCTTTTCTAATTCCAATGTTTGGTAACGTGTGTACGTTTGCCGACCTCGTTTCCTCTCTAAAACATTCAAATAAATCATATCTTCGTTAGTAATAATCCAATAATGCAATAATTATTTGAATAATAGTGACGCAAACCTCACATATCCCACTATTATATAATTAGAAAATTAAAATAAAAATCATTTATAAATGTATAATATTTATAAATATTTTTTACACGTATAAATAATTTTCGAGTCCGATTTTATAAAGAGATAAATAAACAAAAATGATGTTGGGAAATATTGAGTATGTGTTTGTGTGTGTGTGTGTGTCGAGTGAAGAAAGAGGAGAAAGGATGAGAAGTTTAAAAAAAAAAAAAAAAAAGATAAAACTTAACGTGAAAGAGAAGGAAGAAAATTTCTCGACGCGCATTCGAGGCAAACGCCGCCCGTCGCGCTGTCGGCCGATGAAGACGAATGGCGCGCGGTTCTCTTAAGGCACAAGAAAGAGAGGAAGAATACAGCTAAAAAGACAGAGCGACACGGAAACAGAGAATCCACTGGGAGACATGGAATCAGGAGAAGATAGCGCGAGATATGAACGAAAAATTCTAGAAGAAAAAAAAATTTTTCTCTCAGATATATATATTTACATTTTCTCAGGTTTAACCATATACAATCTTGAATCATCAATACATATATATATGTATGTATATTTTACCATTTATGTTAGATTTTCACTGATACGAAGTAAACTCGAGTTGATGAAAATAAAATAAAATAAAATAAAATTTATATTTTTATATAAAAATAAAAAAAATAAAAACCAAAGTTAAATATGTATAATTAGTATATAGAACTGACCACAAATCATGAGGGAATTAATTAAAATAAATGCACGAAATTGTATCTGAATATTAAATATTGTTGAAGAGTGAAAAATGAATGAAAAAAAAAAAAAAAACAAAATTAAAAAAAATTAATGTTGTGAGAAGAGAAATAAGCGAATGCACTCAACTCTGCCTTGCACATCGCTCCCGTCAACCTGACACCCGTATTACGAGTTCTCCTCGTTTCTTTTATCATTTTCATTTTTTTTTCTCACTGTATATACATAAATATATACACACACACACACTCTTAACCCTTCGTTTCTTGAGTGTGCAAGGCACGCGGGGTTAATTAAAGAGGCAGCCAACTCTCTACGCTCACCGAGGCCTATTAATATATGTGTGCGAGCTGTGCGGAGGTTGCGCGCCAACATTGACTGGGTAAGCAGTCGAAATACCACGATGGTCCTTCTTCGAATACCGCAACACATAGTTAAAATACTCTCATAATTTTTTTTTTTTCAACAGTCATATCAAGTATATACACACAAGCATACACGACATATTTGCATGAATAGTCCAGACAATTATTGTACGCGATCCCATCAAGAAAAACTTTCATTAGAAAATTTATCAACTCAAAAAAAAAATAAAAAAAAATAAAAAAAAATTTTTTTTAATTTATATAAATGTCTATCAATAGCTGAAGAATCTCATGAATCACATGAACCACGAAGAGATTAATAAACCTCTTCAGATCATACTCTTTTATGTCACACAGCAAGAATTTTTATTTTCTATTTATATATATAATATATATGTATAATATATATGTACAGCAAAAGTAACATCCATTGTCACATGTGACTTGGTCTTATTCTGGTTCACCAGACTTACACACCAAGACCACCCAACATCAGGTTCGGAATGTTGGGTCGGAAAAAAAAAACTATCTAAAATACTCCCAATGAATGTGAAGATTTTTTTTTTTTTTTTCGCCACAAGTGCAAGTAAGTCACACTCTGATTGGTAATGCAATAAAAATTTCCGCGTTTCGTGCATTGCACAGCGCGCCGTTATGCAGATGTATATATATACAATATACATATATAAAGTATATAAAAAAGTACATGGAGATTTGTTTTGAACGCCTTGTGATCGCGTTCTCGCAAGCAGAGGTGACTTTAAAACGCGCGGGACAATAAATTAACGGCGTTGGGTTACGCAAGGATCAAATGTCCTCTAGAATATGCTGAGAGATTTATGAGTCTGCGCCTTCACTGGCGCTGCATGAAAAAAACAAAACAGAATGTACACATGATCATTCACGTATATATTACATAGACTGTATAATATAGATTAGCATATATTGCTAGAGCGTTTGTTGCTGCTGCTGTTGTTAAGTTGCATTTACTTACAACTGGCCGTTGGCGCGCATTTATATATGTATAATATGAATTCATATTTTTATATATTCCCACTTCAGCCCCCAGGACGCACGCAGGACTTTCAGATTAACAGCTAGCCGGATGTTGTAATCGAGCCAATAAGGCGCGGCCCATAATCATTCGGAGCGCCCAATTAAGTCAAGCTTACCTCAGCCACCTCAGGGTCTAACCTTGAAATGTTTCTCGATTAGATATACCACGACCCCATTAATTACATATTTTTTTTTTCGGTCAGCCGTTTATTGAACACGAAAGAGAATGGAACCGTATGGTTGATATATATGAAGAAAAAATTTAAAAAAAAAAAAAAGATTTTTATATATTGTATTGAATAAAACTCGACGGTTTATTCTTAATCCGTTATGGAACATTATATTTTTCACACGATATATCTCAAAGTATAATATATACCGTTGTGAATTACCAACAATTAAATTGATTATAGTTTGATTATGATCTCTCTGATGGCAGCATCGAGATAAGAAATTTTAGGAAAACGCGAAATATTCGTAACATCTATTTGTACCTTGGTTTCAACATGTCACCATAAATCTTTGTTTTTTATTTCTTGTTGTCGGATTTCTGTGAACTCTAGACGTTGATATAGGAAATGCGAAGAACGAAAAACTGTTTTGGTTGTTATTTTTTTTTTTTCCCTCCTCCCTCACTTCCTAACTATATACATTCAAAAAACATATTTTTAGTCAGGCGCCCTAAATTTTCTCTGTGGTTCCAAGTTATTTTTTTTACACTTCCTGCGATGATGTATGGGGATGTGAAAAAAAAAAAAAGTCCGTTATAGAACATTTTACTTTTGGATGACGAAAAAAGAAATTAAAAAAGTTGAAAAAAAAAATTATAAAAGTGCCAGATTGCTGATGATAATTTTGGTATATAATATTATATATATTCGTAGGTATATAAGTTCAAAAAATTTTTGAGAATAAAATACGTGGATCAATGACAGTGAGAGAAACACCCCGCATTTTTTGATGCAACCCGTATACAAATCGTCAACAAAACGCGCGCGGCTCTTCTTCCATCTTGGTATACGATGGTGGCCTTCAAAAAGCTTATACGAACCTAGAGAGATTCTCAGTGCGGATCATTCATCATCGTCAGGATTCCCTCCGCCTCTTTTACCAGACTCCATCGTGTTGTATATATGCCGTCGCTTTGCCCCACCCTTTATCTCTCTTCCGTCTACTCTTTTTCACTGCATACCGGCCCTTTTTAAATATCCTCAACGCCGCCATCGCCGGGGATATTACTACCACGCTGCATTAATATAAAATGAATTGCTTTCTTTCTATCTTTTTTCTTATATTTTTTTTTCTTCATAAAATTGAGATATGTGAATCCCTGGAAATCTTTTCTGTGCCCGTTACAAGAAGAAAAAAAAGCCCATTTATTTTTGATTGGATGAAGCAGAATTTGAATGAAAATTAATTGAAAAAAAAAATAATAATTTTTAAGTCTTTAGAAATAATTGGAAATTGAGATAAATTATTTGTTTAGAAATATATATGTATGAGGGTTGTTGTGTACTTGTTGCGAATGACTTATAAACACTGATTAAAGAGAAAAGAGAGCAATGAGAGTCAGCTCAAACACACAGAAGCTTTCATTCCAACGTAACCATGTCGCGTAACATACTTATTTATCCCGTAAAGCCAAGATCATAAATCTTTCCGTGAAGGAGGACTGCAATTATTCTGCGCACATTAAAGGCATCGTACTTACATCCAACCAATCATCTGTTCTCTTATGATTTTTATTTATTTATTTATTTATTTATTTTTTAATTTTTTCTTAAGCTTTATAATAAAAAGACCAACACGTGTAACCGCATATTCTTCGCAAGCAAAGTAGATTAAATATATTGATAAGGATTTTCAAAATTAATTTACTCCAATTAAACAGAGAATTGTCGAGTGTATATATGGGAAATAAAATTCGACTGACCGCGCGCGGTCACCGTCGGCGGCCAATCAGCATCGCGAAATATATTATATAAATATTAATGAATTCAAATCGAGTTCAATATATCTCACAATTGATTAATCATGTCTCATAAATATATACCTAAATTATTTAAACGATAACTGTGCTTGCGAATTATTCACGGATGTATAGTAAAATTATATTTTAAATAATTCGTTATGAATTTTGTAATTTACTTACTCGACATTTTAATATTATTAGTATGCATATGATTGTATCGAATCGATTGCACTCTGCACAGGATGTATATTTTGTTAATTTATATTGCAATTGACATTTGTGAGTGTCTTGTTTTGAATGAATAAGTTATTAAACCAACTGACAAATAATTACAACTATCGTAAATATGAATCATGAAAGAAAATGTAATTAAAAAATCGCTGTTGATTTTTAATTATTTATTTTACTTTGACAAAAAAATTATTCACCATTTTATACGGAAATAGTTTGTATCCTGTTGATAATAGATTGATAATATAGAGCGTATTTTTATTTTATATATATAAACTGAATAAAAAAAAAATTATTAACGATATTATTTTACAATTATTAATTAAAAAAATTTTTTTTCGATTTATATTTCACTTCTGTGTATGATTTGCAGAAGATCAAAGGAAATTGGCGCAATGACACCGTGCTGTTTGACGAATAGCACCTAACGTCGTGTACCAGCGTTTCAATTTACGGCTCAGACAGGCTGAAGAATGGTTGTTCATAAAACAAACCGTAGTTGTTTTGAAAAATAAAATAAAAAAAAAAAAGGAAATATTCATCAACTAGTTTCTGTCATGATTCCACTACCATGAACTCAACTTATGAGGTTTATTATATCATTGTAATACGTATACACCATTTCGCAATTATTCCCGAAGCATAAAACAAATAATTTTAAACTGGATAAAACTTTTGTTATTAATTTTTTTTCCTGCATTATTTGTTTCACTATCGTCAATTCTGATCCACTAAAAATTTTCACGCCTTACTCGACTCTCAAATATCACGAGCGAATAATTCACGTAAATCAAACTATAGAATTCGCCATCGCTTTTACCGATAAATAAAAATAAAAAATGTTTAATCATAAATTATTCATTAGAGACTGCTTTGGTTATGTTAAAAGTCTCGTGCTGATATTTTGCAATGCAGTCACTGCAATGACGTGATTCCTTTCAACAACAGAGTATCGCGACTATGTATTTACAATTCAGAATTTGCGTAAATGAAAAAAGAAAATGAAAGAATGAATAAAATAAAATAAAATAAAAATAAGTCTTGGGAATATATAATAAGATTAAATTAGAGATCACATGAAATATACAATGAACATCTACAGTTTGAAAGATTGCGTGTACATGCTGTTGAAGTGGTGTCTACCGACATCTGTGAACAGGTTGTGAGAGCTTGTTCGTTCGCACCATGTGTGTGCGTGCTTGTGTTACATGAAAACACAAGGATAAGTAGTGTCTCACCGCGAAATTCCCTTTCTCCTTAATATTATTCTTATTTCTTTATCAGTATCTACCAACAATTCCCTCATTCATTTTATCTTTTTCTTCGTCTCCTTCACTTTATTTTTATCCACAGTTAGTTCACACAATATAAACGCGCTCTCCTGTACTCGCGGCAGCTTCATAAACGGAATTCTTATCGGCCAATCGTGACCAACACGCGCCAACTCACGGTGGCCCGTTTCCAATCTCAACCGAGAGATGGTACTCGAACGCATCTTTTATCCACATATTATTTTTATCCACAAATTAAATTTATTATTGAATTTAAAATCGAAATATATTTAATAATAGAAAGAAAAAAAAAATATTCAATTTATTTTACGAACTTTACATGAACTTGATGGCTAGGAAAAATTAGATGGACTAGTTGCGTTGCCGAACACCAAGAACTAACTGAAGAACGAAGAGAAAATAACGCTAAAATTGGAAAGCTTTACCAATGTTACGTGTACGTTAAATATATAAAGAAAAATTTCACTTAAGAATTCTATCCTGTGATATTTCTTCCGGGATCTAGCCAATAAAGAGCGTAAGAGGTTGACAGAATAAGAGCAAAATCAGCGGGGGGTTACAACCTGCCTTTACCTTAAGTCAAGGGTCCAATACACCAGGCAACATCGTCATAAGTTACGACCTGAGCTATTATCACTTCGTTATAGCCGTCATAAATCGTCAGCCGGCTGCATCAGACCGAGCACTTTGAAATTTCATACCGAGTGAAACAAGAACGGGGATGAAGGAAGAAGAAAGAGGAAGAGGGAGAAACATAGGTCGATGAAAATTCACAACACCATAGCGAATTATAGTTGTCTTTCATAATTTTAAAATGACCTCGTTGGTATTTTGACCATTTTACTATAAAAGCGAGGAATTTTTAAAAATTCTAGAAACTCTGAACAAATTTGAAATAAGAATAAAACAAAAAATTAAATAACGCAGTATACATATCAACGCGCGACTACTCAATGTTCAAGTCATGTAATAATAAAAATAAATAGCAAATCGAGAAGCATGATCACGTATAAATGTTACAGAATAAAACGGTGCAAAAATTGAGCACATATAAAAGAGATTGTCTTTTGTTTAACATGAGGAGAAAACATAGTGGACAAACAAGCAATATGTATAAACCATTCGCAAAAGAGCGAGGTCAAATGTCGGTGGCACCACTATATATATATATATATATATGTATAAACTATACTCATATAATTACCGGTCAATATACGCGTGGTTATAAACAGGTTACGCGAGTTTTATGGGTCCAACGTACATATAAATATAAGTAGAGAGAAACTACTGGACTAAAAAGTCATTGGTAATAAATATAATTCGAAAAACACCTCACGATGTGTTAGTTTTGACATTGATAATAAATATTAATCCTTACTGTGTAAACGTCTTTTTCGGCACCTTAAGGACGTTCGTGAGCTACGCTAGAGTCAAATGAGTACTAACTATATTTATAAAATTTATTCTAAGCTTGAAAAAAGTTGTAAAATATATTAATAATTTTACAATGATTTATAATTTTTTTTATATGTACCAATTATTTTTAAGGTATTTATTTAAAAAAATCAGTTGATCCACATTAAAAATTGATTTGACTCCATTTATCAAAATTTACCAAAACAGTTTTAATTATCTTTATTAAAATAATTAATGTTTAATTTAAACATTCGTCAACACCTGTTTTTTGTGAAGTTATATAAACTACATATTTCAAAGAATATTTTTAAACATTATTTATTATTGTATCTACTCTTACAATATACTTTTTGTGATTTTAAATACATAAAATGCTAATTCTCCATAAGGCTCTATGGTAAAAATTTGATTTTTGATTATTAATAACTTTCTTAAATGGTCGATAAGGCGTCTTGAATTTTCAAGCATAAATAGCTACATGATTCATTTATCAAAACTAAAAAAAAAAATTTTTGTACTAAAAAGTTTCACTAACGAACGTCCTTAAGCGTGTAACGTCGGGTGTCTCGTGTCCGATGCTTAAAAAAGTACATTAAAGTGTTCTAAAAAATCTGAAAAAATTCATGTTACCTTATTAACTATCCTACTTTAAGGATCAATTGATATATTGCCAATTTTTTCATTTCTTTAAACAATATTTATATAAAAACAAATAAACACCTCCACTTCTGTCAGGGCATATGAGTATAACCCGAAGTTACACGATAAGGGTTAATATTATTTATAACTCTAAAACTTACCAAATTGACTTCTCATCCATGGATATAGTGGGCTAGGTAAATTTGAATTGGCTGCACTTTGTGGCGCATTCTGTTGCTGTTGTCCAAGCGGTGATGCAACAACACTTTGATGCTGCGCTGTTTGCGCCTGTTGTTGCGAATGAATACCGCCAGATTGAGCTTGACTGTTTGGTTGTTGCTGTTGTTGCTGTTGATACATCATATGCTGTTGCTGTGCTTGCATATGCTGATGCGATTGCTGTTGGGGAATTTGGGACTGTTGTGCCTGCATATGGGGATGTTGGGCGTGCATTTGATGATGCATTTGGGCATCGACCAAAGGCGGACTATCAGCCCCATCAAGCACACTACCCTGATGATCAACTGCTGTCGCTTGGAGTTTACAACTCGCATAAACGATCGGAGTTGATGGATGACCATTTGGCGTTGGTGTGTGGCCCATGTGGGCCATCCCCGTGCCTGGCGATGATGATCTATAACTCGCCATTCCGTCGATACTTGTGTGATCCTGTTGCTGCTGATAATATGCGGCATTTCGTATGTCCATTCTGTCGTAAGGTGGAAACCTTGGATAGGGCATACCCTGTTGTGTACCGGCTGCACCATAATGGTGTCCCGGGACACCTTGTCTGAGCATACTTGGATCGCATGGATCCGCAGCTTGTTGCGGCTGCTGTACAGTCTGGCCCTGCTGTGGTACCTGAACGGCAGCCCCATAATGCTGCTGGTGTTGGTGCGAGTGTTCCACCCCGCCATTGCGCAGGTCCGGAATATACGAATTCGCAAAATACGAACTCATGCTACTAATACGATCACCGTATTCCCACACTTTTGCTTTTTTTTTCTTCTTTGTTTTCACTTGCTAACAGTGCACTAAACTCATATACACATACATATATCACACTCTCAAAATTAAATAAAAAACACTTTACACAAGGAATTATTTTTTTTTTTTTCAGATGATTTAAAGATTATTAATTTGTACTCGCGTATGATCACTGATAACACTTATCCTTCACATTTGTTTCCCCCCCACATGTGAGTTTGCAAGAAGTGGTTTAGACATTTAATTATTAATTTATATTATTTTTCCCCCCTTTCTTTTTTTTTTTTTTTTTTAATCTTTATTTATTACACTATATATACGCCGGGCTCACATCATCATGACAATTATCACACTTGATCATTACCTGTAACAACACGAGCACTGCATAAAACTTACAAACTATCAAACTGGGTAATGGGGGGATGAGAGGATGGAGGAAAGCACAATTTTTTTTATATTTATGTGTTCTCGTTTTATTGTAAAAACGTCTCACTATAATGATGATCTCATTCAGAGTCGTGTGCCACTGCAATAAACAATGTTTTACGATCTTCTGAACAGGTCTCTGACGACGGTACGCCAAACCTGCAACAGACAAGTAATAAAATTCAATTTAATATACATGGTAATAAACATAATATTGGGATGATTATTACATGACTAAAGACAAAATGAAACCATACTAATATAAAATATCTTATGAGAGAAACGTACAAGAGCAGCTCTTCACTATGTATGACAGACGACGAGGTACACACGTGCTCGTCACGGTGACGGCCATCACCCAGACGTTAACGTCGTGCATCGACTAACATGTCGTTTGTGGGCGGGTCACATGATCGTTAAATTTGGAAAAAAATCACCGGTTCATTAAGATCATCATGGCCATCGTGTTATGATGTTTAATATTACGCCAGTGATCATATTACTGTCAATGGCTGCTTCCAAATTTTATTTAAAAGTAAAATAAATATAATTCAGATTTGCAAATTCATCAAGTTTCATTTAGTATTACTAAATAATCAGGGCATTCAATCAAATAAAATTTAATTCTGCACACAACAGTAAAAATAAAAATTTATGCTAAGAAATTAAATATTTTCAAGTGATCTAAGAAATTAATTAAAGCTTATTCGAGTAAGGATCATAATTTTGTAAAGTATTAATTTATCTTGATGTAATTATGTCTGGTGTGTTATTAATTTTAAAAGTGCAGCAATGTCAGACGTGAAAAAAGGTTTGAAATTAACATCGATAATGTATTTGAACACGGTCTCCACATACCGGCCAACTTGTGAACCCTCTTCACGAAAAATATGGGCCTGTAGATGTAATGCCAACCTGCTCTACCGACTGCCATTAAATATTCCCCCAGTCATATTTATAAAATAATAGTAATAAAATAAAAATATAATATATCTTAAAGAATATAAATCATTTGTCTATCTAAAAATATTAATTAAACAATAAATTATTTTTTTCTTACGAAAGCAAAAGCACTTTCAATATTAAAATATCGCTGCATTACAGCTAATATTGATAACTGTACTTAGTAATAATTGGTAAAGATGATTGGCTTTCATTTGAACATTTGTCGATATTGAAAATGCAGTAATGTCCATGTGGGAAATTTAAATGTGGTCAGCGGGTTTTCAACAGTGTCCATATGAAATTGAATAGAGCATATAGACATACATACTTATGTAAATGCTTTATCAATGTGAGCAGAGTATTGTTGTGAATGCTTTTGGTCACATTGGCGGCAGTGGTGTGATCTCGGGGGTTTGCTGCGTTCGACCCTTGGGAGTTCGCGGTACATACGAATGTGGTTCGGGTCGGACACGGGACGATCGCGATTAACATTCCGCCCGTTAGCTCGCTGTTCGCGCGGCGCTTTCATTAATTCCAGCGTATTGATTCCACGGATTGATGAATGGCCGCCGATAGCGATTCTATGCGCTTCGTATCCCATGGTATATAAATTCTCTCCTTCCTTCCTGCCTTCCTCCGAGTTGCTGGCCCTATAGTTTACTCTTCTGTTTCATGTCCTTTGTTTAATTCCTGGTGTATTGCCAGAATACTAAATTCATTTTCTTTATAAAATCACTTCTTAAATAATAAAAGAGTTGAATAAATTTGTGATAACATTTTTTTCCTAATTTCCGCATTCATCAGTTACATCATTTTTATATAATGAGGATGTTGAATATCAGGAGCAGATAATTTTTTAGAGATATAAATAGTAGGAATATTAGGCCGGTAATCAGGCAGTGTCATCGCTCGGAATTTAGATAAACTTATTACCCAGTTTAAGGATTAATCAGTGCATTGATAATCCAAGAGATGGCGTAAGGGATATGATGATGTAGAAACAAGCAAGACAGATCGGGGGAAAAAAAAACGGGGTGGAGCGTGGCTTGACAGCTGGGTGGGTTCGGGACCAAGGTGATTGAAAAGAGGGTGGAGCGTCACGTGACGCCATCGTTGGATATGGAACAATGACGTCATGCCACACTGCGATGGCCTCTATTCATCAAAATGGCTTCAATCCAACTGTTCTGCAGTCAATCCACTCAAGAATTTGAATCAAAAGATGACTTATCCAATTCGCCGCACCCTTTGTCATCACTTCCGCAATGCTAATTTAGACATATAATTTCACGGATGAACCACACAACATTCATTAATTATATCATCAAATTATTTTGACGGATTAATCTTTATCAAAAACATCGTTTCATCATGAAATTAAATTAATTCATCGATTTAACTATTTGCATACTAAACTAGGATAGCCAATATGTTGGATTATAAATAATAAAAATGGAAATTGGTATTGTCGGAAGAATTATTAGTGTGCGAATGTATATTGAAAAACTATAATTTTAAAAAAGTCAACGGTATCTATTGGCACTTCAATTTTTTTTTTTTTAATATACAGAAGATCGATTTGATGATGCGGTAGTTGCGATAAGATAAACGACATATCGTCACGACCAGCTGGGCCCGTAAACTTGGTTGGGCCGTAAATGCTTCTTGAATGTGACAGTTATGGGACAGCGAGCTCGTGCCTGTTGTTGACAAGGCGTGAAATAGTTATGAACTATATAACCAGTAAATAAAATACATTCAAACATGCATGATTCGTGTTTATATGAATGTAGATATGCATTTTATGTATGCAAGCATATGTAAATTTACATGTTACATAATTTTTAGATATGCTAATATTATCTAAAAACTATTTTACTAATCTAAAATATGCCTGTAATCGAAATTACAATTTTTTACATATGATTATATTTTTTACAGATAAAGATAATAAGTATAGCTTTTATAATGTCATGATATGCAGTGTCATTATTTTTTAATGTGTAAATAATTAATGGATACTTGTTTATTTTTATCATGACATATACGCGTAGATAATTAATAATTTATTTTTTTTTTTTTTTCATGTGATGGGTTTTACCGTGAAAAAATTGACTAGAGCCGACGGATGAATCAAGAGTATACGGGCGAATTCGTCCCTCATCTCTTCCTCAATCATCTAAATTATTGTTTATTATTATTATGACACTTGGATCATAAAAGTGCCTGTACAAATAATTTTAAAGTGAAACGAGAAAAATATATGTGCGAATAATTTTGAATAAATCGTGGGAATCCAACTAGTAGGTGAGTCAAACACATTTGTTTATTTGTTTATTATATGAATTAAAAATTTGTTTGACATTTCTATTCGTTAAAAAAATTTATTCAGTATATTAAAAAATTATTTACCATTTTTTGTTATTTTTAAAATTTTATATAACACATTGTGTATATAATTTTTTGTAGTATATCAAATTTTTTTTCTCACACGACTCTTCTTCTCAATAAAATAACAATCATCAATAAATTTATCCACTTGATATTCTTGGAAAATAATATCCAATTCAATGTCGCTTTTTTCACAATAAAAAAATAAATATTCCCAATTCATTTTGCTATTTATTATCCAAAAATTCATGTTAACTATCATCACCAAGGTAATAATTTATAAAGTTAATTGTTGATAAAAAAATGAATGAAGTGTGAGATGGCACAGTTGAATGATTGTCGTCTGTAATTAACTTCATTACACACGCGCCGCGGAGGTTTCGAGAAGTCAAGTGTTACGAAAACGATAAGACAATTTCGATAAAGTTAATTCCCCGTTCTCTCTGCCAAGAAGTAACTTATCGAAACCGGAATATGAACAAACTATTTTAGAACTAAGATCCAAATTTTAGTAGTACTCACGCAACGGTTGTGATCATAACTAAATCGTTCGTTGGGCTACTAAATGAGAATACTAACCTCAAAAGGGAAAGTTTTTGGGGTGCAAACTAATTTTACGTCAGACACCGTAGGGCGTCTGACACCTTTTCACGTAAACTTGTATCCTCACTAGTATTATACTCTTGAATAATATCTCTTACGCGTTTTTCAAAGTGAATCCTCATCCCTAACTTTCACATTTTTTTTTTTAAAACGATACCTACATTTTTTTTCTTTCTGGTGAAGAATAAATAGAATCCGCGCGAAATTTGGGACGGTCGCTTTCACTTTACGAATGCCAGGGAACACACAAGAGAGGTTCAGGATAAAAGCTATCCTCATCTATATATGTATATAAACATTTGAATAATTGCATATAGCCGTTTATTCCAGTGAAATTATATCCAAAACAATTTTACCAATTCTCGTGCTTCATAACACTAACTATTTCACTCGCTTTTAATTAGACCAATAGGAAATTTATTATTTCTAATGAAATTGCTGTATTCTAGTGCCAAAACTCTATAGGTTATATACATAACAAATAAAAAATTGTCACGAATAACAACCAATGAGCTTTTGCACTGGAAAATAGAGGAGAGTTTTCTACTGATAATTTTTCTTTTGTTTTTAGATAACCAGATCTACGTTGCTATATAAATGAATCGACGAGAGAGAGCTATATATTATACTTATAGCCTTAACCCACGGCTCTACTCGCATCGAAATTGTGAAATATTTGTTACTCAAGGTATTTAATCTGATGTTTGACACACTTAAATAATAAATATTATTTTACAAAAAAAAATCGACATTTGTTGTGAAAAAAACCATGTCTATAACCATTCTGAGGGAAAAATATAGAACTGTGCACATTTTCGCGTTATTCAGTGCTGTGTGGTTTAAGCGTAATGCTCGGACACCGTACAGACATTCACATTTATAGTATAGAAGATTATACTCTCGAAATAGTCATGTCGAATTTCGTTCGAGTCAAAATTTTCACTTTTACGTTATTATACGAATAAACTCCGTGTGTCACGGAAATTCGCGAATATTTTCCCTTCTCACATGAAATATTTTACAAGAAGAAAATACAAGGAAGAAGGACGACAGGAACCACTGCTCGGTTAATCAAACGTTGCCATGCTGTGACGCACCCTCCGGGGAAACAAAAATAAAAAAACACAATAAATACACAAGAGATACACCAATATATTTACACACTATATATTGTCATGCATCCATTGTTTCATTAGAGGTGTTTCTTTATTTTTCATACTAATACATACACATATTTACATACGAGGTTAAAGCTCATGGAGAAATAAAAATAAGAGAAGGAAAATATTTACTTATTATACATACAAAACGTTTCACGAAAATAATTGGTTGAAGAGATCACTAAAAAATTTTTTTTTTCATTACAAACCCGCAAAAATTAAAATCACTGACGCGATAACGGTTCCATGAAGATTATAACCAGGCTAATTAAATCTTCATGATCGTTATGCCCTGACGATTCGTGCAAAGTATAAAAACTTAAATAAAATATACTTTTGCGAAAAGGACACTGTGATGGAATAATAGTTATTTTTTTTATTACCACATAAATATATCAGCAATAATCTTGAAAGTTACAAGGTGTAACGACCGGGCCAATTAGCTCATCAGAATTATATATACACATACCTATATGCTCTAATGGTATATATTCACGAATTAACATAAATTAAAATTATTTATAATGGACGCGAATAATTATGTTTGCTTATCAATATTACAAAACAAACAATTATTAAATGATATTTAATTTGTAAATATATAAAACCCTGTATATAATATAATGTGAAACGCGTTTGAATACCCATATAAAATTTTTATCACCCATTAATATATGTTAATTTGCAGTACTTAAAGTATAATTTTTTTCTAGACTGAAAATATGGCAATTTTCTTGGAGAAAAAATTTTTTTTTCAAGATTATATAACATATATTTTATTAGTTACATATATACATATATAACTAATAATATAAAAAAATAAAACAGCGTTTCAATTGTCGCTTTATTAACTATATAAAACTCTGCAATTTATCCTAAAAAGTCGCTTACAAAGTTCCTAAATACTCTGAGCAATTGGTAAAAGTTTGGAGGGTAGCAAAGAATTGATGATGTATAGTGAGTATAAAGTGAGAGGCTATATAGAAGCATGAAGATGGAGAAGATGAGGGGTTGGATTCGACTATGGTATTGGTTGGTGGCAAGTCCGACGGGTGGGGTAGGTATAGTTTGACAACTTGACAAGAGCACAAAGGCCATAGTTCGGTAGAGCGCGCTATTCTAGTAGACGATGGCTTGGGGTAGGGGTAGAAGGATGGCGTTAAAGTGAGAGAAGAAGCGTCCCGACGCCCTCTATATATATACCAAAAGGGTAAGTGGAATGGCGAAATTCGCAAGGAATTGATGTTCAAAACAAAGGGAAATTTTCATCTCCCTTCATTTTCAGTTTAGTCTTTTCTCTCCGATTGTCCTTGTTTTCTACACTACAATTTCGTATAATTTCGCATCACTGATCTTTAATATTACAGATTTCCAACAAATACCATACATATATATATTTAGAGTGGATAATTTTTAAACGCAAATTAATTGATTAAATTAACACAATAAAAAATTTATTAATTTAGAATAATAATTATTGAGAAACAAATATAATATGTAATAATATTATAATATTCTGACTCTTCTAATGTTTTTATTTCATGCTCTCTCAACGAATTCTCTTCTAAAACTGACTTCTCTTTTTCATGAACTTTTTCTTTTTTAATTTATTTATTTTCGTTGCTAACCTTTTTTTTTAAATAATTCTTTTGTTTATTTTTTTAAATACTATTTGTTTCTTCTCGAATTTTCTCACAATTTCAGCATACTACATACATATATATAAATATATGTAATCATTATTTGAAGCTTCCGCTTGAACTTGTAGACATATTCATACGGATTTTAAATGTTGGATGAGTTGTTTCAATAAATATATCCATACAATTCGATATGGAATATAATTTTCTACAAGATACCTGATGAAAAGTATTTATAATATAGATATATTATCATTTTCACCGGCTATATATAATTTTAAATATTACATTAAGCTGATGAAACGACTACATAATAGAATACACTTTAAAAATACTTTTATAAAATAAACTCGCATCTGTTTAAATCTATCCCAATAAATAATATCTCAAGTTCCTCAGAAGTAAGAAATATCTACTTTCTTCTCTGACATTACAACATTACAAGAACCGAAATGTTATTTGATATCTAACATATAAATTAAAAAAGGCAACGAAATTTGGATTCTAAAAATATATTATGTTAAAAAAAATTCAAAGGAACATTTTATTGAAAAAATAAATACATGTCGACTACCTGATGCGTGAAGGATATCGCCATAACCTTGTACAATAGTTGAGAACGAATGGTATAGAACACATACCAAGTGTCGATAGCCGTGCTATCGGCAATAAATATTTTTTTTTAAACCAGTGGAATGGCAAGAGATAACTCCAGTAGCCCCCGCGTGAAAGTTCCATTCATGCCGGACAGCAAACACACCGCAGCCACAAACCATGCACATGCATATGTATATATATATGTATATTATATATGTATATAACACAGCATATATGATATACATATGTATATAGTTTGCAAGGCGCGGTCGTGATTTATCGCGTCCTGAAAGACCCTACGGGAGATTAGCGGGATGCCTCGATATTTTCATCGTTATATTCAATTCCATCATCTTCTTTGCATTATTTTATGTTGCAATAAATATTATTTGAATTATTGATAAATAATTTACTGATCGGCTTGACAAATCGCCGAATCGATTATAAATTTTAGCGAATGTAATATTCATTGTCATCGATGATAATGTGTGACGGTTTGTTTCCGATTTGGTCATTCAAAGTCAAGTCTGGAAAATTTTGACAGGTCTATAAAAATAATTCACTAGTCGTGTCAAAAAAAAATATAGGTTATATCGATAAATGGTTCCATTCAATGATAAATTACCGCGATCTCTTTATTGGATTATCGATTATTTTTAATCTACATTACGTACGATCGATTTTATCTATATACTCTTCAATTATTATCATCATCATCATTACAGTTTATTTTAATAATTCTCAAGCGGATATACATAAATAAAAATGTTATTTTTTATGCAAAATTACCTGCTAAACTTGTCTGTTATTCCAAGGTTAACAAGTATCTATAATAAAATTAAAAATTGTCGGTAATAATTTCATTTACTTATATGAATAAAATACATTCGTTAGAATAAATTTCATTTACAAATTCGATATACAAAATTTTCCCATGGCCTGTTGTGAATGACCTGATTTAGGTTGCAACCTTCAAACATTCTATTACATAGCTCCAGTTTGGAAGTTTAAAGAATTAAAATTAAAGCGTAGAAAAATAGGGAAAAAAATATAATAGTTAGGACATCATTATGCAAGACGACATTGTTATCTTGAGATAATGAACTGACCCGTTGTCCTTCGTTGCTTCTATATATATTCCAGGCACTTACACAGTTGCGCTCGTGCCGGAGAGACTGTTCTGCCAAGAATCCGCATCCATTGACTTGACCGTCAAAGGAAATTTCACAAGATTACCGACTGAGATTATCGCCTGATTGTGTCGCACTTAGTCGCCACATTTGTCTTACCGCCCGCTTTCGAACATATATTTTTTTTATTCTGTTGTATTATTTCGTTACATCTTATTAGACATTTCATTCGTATATATATTTTACTAAATACAGTTATCGCATGAAAAAATAAAAAAAAATATACATACATATAAGTTCTCTCTCACCTAAATATACCCACGTGGTCAGGTGTCGCGTGAATTAATCGCCTTGTTTGTGTTCACTATCAAGTAATTTACATTTCTGAGTAAACTATAGACGACAACAGACTAGGATAATGCCGTGACATCCGCGTAACGACTTTACAGATGGTAAGTATTATATGTATGTATAGAAAACTTATACTGCAACACGGCAAACAGGTAATTATTGTGCTACCACGAACGATGTGAATGTGAACGTTAGCGTGCTACCGCGACGTCGTTATCGGCGTATGCCTTGTCACCGACGCAAAAAGCGTCAGGGAAGCGACTGTGCAAATAATGCCAATGATACATGTACACAGGTGCTGATCGAATTCGTTCTTTGGGGATTTTGCCGCCAGCATATATTTGCCGTGTATGTATTTTTTTCTCTCGATTGCGATGGAAAAAAAAAACCTATCATACACAATTTTATATAACTATAATATAATAAAGTATAAAAATTATTCAAGAATATATTATTAATATTTTTACTCACAATGTGAGGACACATATTACTCGGCAATATATATTCAATCTGTTCCCCAATCAATCCAATATTGTGAAATACAATCGAAATACATATTGACACAATATGACACGCACAAAAACACGTGTCTAACAATCGCCATATTTATAAATCACAAATTAAAATAATTAAACAGCACATAATAAATATTTAATTACTTCACTTTTAAGCATAATAAAAATTTAAAAATTTTACACCGATCAACATTTTACATCTCAAAATTTCCTCATAATTCCACGTACGCATGTATGGATATATATAATTGTCTAATAAAATTCGCGAATGAGCGCGAAAATATGTCTGTGAACACGCGGGTTTTGCGTCGAGGCGCCGATTCGACACAGCCTACACGACCCCGGTGTGTCAGAGCTTCTGACTCGACGAATGCAGACAGAAACGAAGCTACACGATATAACGGCCAACACACAAACACACACACACACACTGAAAAAAGAATGAAAAAAAAAAAAAACGCGGTATAGAAAGAAAGAGAGTAAAGCTGTGAGCGAACTGAAAGTGACTATATGAATAGAAAAGGACACGGTATTGAAGGAGGGAAAGAGAAAGAAAAACTAACGACGGAAGGCGAAGGAAGGAGGGGGAGGAAACGACAAACGTAGAGTGAGAGAGAGAAATAAAAGAGGGACGTACAGCCAGGCACTAACACTTGGTGGAATCAACGCGTGTAAATTTGTGTATATATGTGCGCGCACGTGTGTGAAACAAGAATGTGTGGTCCCCGGGCGGTATAAGCACATATATGCATTCACACATACACATAAATGTATGTATATACATATAAATATATATTCATACCCACGCATATAAATACATATACATACAGAGGTTTTCAGTTGTGCGTTCATGTGAATGTGTACAGAGAGCCGTATCCTCCCGTCGAACGGACGAGAGCGTCGAGCTGTCAGCGCACCCCAACTCAACCCCCCAATTCCGGACCAACCCCCTCTCGCGTCACGCTACAACTCCCCTTCCACCCTGACATCGCATACGCCAAGTCCCTTTCCCTTGGCCATTCTCACTCTTGCACATTCAGCGCGATACACGCTCTGAAAATCTCTTTCTCTCTCGTGCGTTCACTTCCGCACCCGCCTCCTCTCTGAACCGAGCTATAAAAACACTTAAAAACTCTGTACGAATAGAAAGAAAAAATATATATGAAAATTGGAAAAACAGATATGAAATGAAATTATATTGCAGATGATATATTTTAAATTATAAATGATTTTTGCCTTGAGACATTGCAGAAGAATTTTGAATTAAATATGAAGATTTTTGTGATTGGGGTCGGTGAATTTAGATTTAAAATGATGTCGAAAGTACTTCGATATTTCGTGCTTGCGTGAAACATTTTTTTTTTTATACAAATATATAAGACTGTATTTTTAAAATAGAGGATATAAACCTAACTATGTATGTATATGATGCGCAAAAGGATCGATATTGAGTACGAGCAAGACTTTTTATTTTTTAAAGAAATATAAAAGAAAAAAAAATTGAAGTATAATTTTTTAGTAAAGTATTTTTATCCATGTGCCTTATATAAAGATGCATAAAATTCTTTTCTATATTATTTCGTGATATAGTATTACATGACCAGGTGTTTAAATATAAACATATCTATATAATTTAACTGAACGTTTTGTTGAAGACGAAATGAAATTTTCCCGCCTAAGAAAATGGAAACGTGCGCCTATATAACAATTCACATGATGACTCTATCCAATCGTCTAGCTCAATTTCACCGCATGTACGTATATATATTCATTGTGGTGT
This sequence comes from Microctonus aethiopoides, assembly GCA_030347275.1. NCBI lineage: Eukaryota > Metazoa > Arthropoda > Insecta > Hymenoptera > Braconidae > Microctonus > Microctonus aethiopoides. Next base: position 7,850,800 of record JAQQBS010001423.1, read on the forward strand.
TGGTAGGCCGGACCCACAATCTGAGAGAGCAAAGAATACACTGGCGAACGAAAAAGAACGAAAAAAAACCAAGGGAGAGAGAGGCGCCTATGATTTATTATAACCATTACCTACCCGATAATTATATACCGAGCTATAGCCACCCCCTCTACGTCCATTTTATGAAAGCCACGAATGAAAAGAGTGGTGGTGGATGATATCCTGTCGGCCGGCTGGCAGGCACACCACCGCACACTATACCAAAAAAAAAAAAGCGCTTATATACAATATGACTCCACATATTATATATGTATATAATTCATAAACATTCACCATCATAACGCCAATCCATTCCCACTAATCTTCGTTCAATACTTTTCCAAGCCTCTCAATTCGCTGAATTCTTATCTTGATTAACCCATCGACCCGTAAGCTACACAGACGCTCAACGTGTGAGAAACCATGTAATCGATCCTTAGATATATTAACAGACAATACTCTTGCAATTATTGCAAAATGAATATGTATTACATTTAAAGAACACACGTGGTCCTTGATAATTAATTTCAATAATACATATTTTCATTAATAATTTTTCCGAGTCGGAATTTTTATGCTACTTTAAACCTCATTATTAGCATTTAGTTTCTTCGGGAGCAAGGAAGGTTGTTTAGAAATATTTTAATAGAAGATACAACTCCTCCTCAACATCCCGAAGTAGCTAAATCTTCCATTTGTTTTATTAATATTTAAATAAATATACGATTTGAAATAAATTAATTTGATGTACTTAAAAGAAATATTTTTACATATTTTTGTAAGGCGAAATTTGTATGCTAGTTTAAACCTCATTATTGGCATTTAGTGAGGTCCTTCAGGAGCAAGGAAGGCTGTTTAGGAATATTTTTAATAGAAAATACAACCCCTCGAAGATTCTAAGGCATCAAGGAGGAACTTGCGTCAAAGTTTATTATGAAATAAAATATTACAATGTTGTATCGGATATCAAAAGCATCAAACTAGGTTCAATCCTAAATTTATAAAGGTTCCCTAGAGTTCTATAGTGCTATAGAATGTTTAATCGACTACTAAAACTCTTAGAAAAGCACAAAAATATCGTAAATTATTGTATTAAACGAATTCATTGTGAAGAAATTTATTTGAAATTGTTTCTAAACGCAGGAATTGATAATTAAAAATTGATAGACAATAAAGATCAATACACAGACATTAAGAAACTATAAGAAAAGTCATCAATGATGTATAGGTATATCTATTTCCGTATATATAGCTAAAGTACCTAGAAGAGAAGTGGCTAAACACACGTGTTTTCACACAAAATCTCCACCCTCGACCAGTCACGATGGCGGTCGTAAATATATCCAAGATACGGACGGGGGTCACGGCACCGTTACTGCTATACTTTCTCCATATATACCTTTTTCCATCCCATTCTATTCCCCAAAGGGCCACTTATGACGCTTATTCTCTTATAGAATTCGCAATTATCCAACAAACATCTTAACAATATTAATTATTTTCATTTTAATTATACAAAATCTATTCATATCTATTTAAATACTTTATGTATTATTATCAATATTATGTAAAGTGTTATCGATGAAATTGAGACGTTATATTTTTGTTGATTATTATAATTCTAAATTGAGACATTGGAGATGATTGATGCGCCATTACGTCACGTGATGGTCCGCCTCTGTTATAATAATGAATGGACGCATTATTGTCTTCCACCGCGTATATAATCGAGTATATACACATATATAACAGATATAGGCGTTGGTTATGGAGTGTCTACACACGCGACCCGTCCACTCAATGTACATATAATAGATATTCAACTGACATTAGCATCATTGATCTCATAATTATATGTAGATATTTATGCATAATTATGACATGAAAAAATTATCAAAGTTATATTTATTATCATGTAATATATAAATTCGTTATACGAATGCTTGAATTTTTTTTTAGTATTTCTAGATATGTATATTTATTTATATACTTGAAGAAGTAAGAAGGAAGGACGCCTGGACCGTAAAATATATATACATGAGAATAAGCCAGGTGGCCAATGCCTCTGATGTTAGATCGCTCGGGACTAAATATATATCCTTCGTACTATATATTCAGACCACTTTCCAACGATCCCCATCGCATATCTGGTGTTGAGGTGAAACGAAAAACGCCGGCGTTCTCGTACTCTTATACACATATATCTCCCGTTGCAGCTTTTATATATATATCTATTCAATCCTACCTATGAATTTTATTTAGCTCTTTTATTCCTATCCATGCACGGTAAATATTACCTTTGGTTTGTTAAAAGTAAAATATTTCTGATAAATAGATCAGCTACTTTTTATTCTATACTATAAATGTGAATGTCTGTACGGTGTCCGAGCATCACGCCTAAAACACAGCATTGAATAACGCGAAAATGTGTACAGTTCTATATTTTTCCCTCAGAATGGTTTTTTTTTCACAACAAATGTCGATTTTTTTTTTTGCAAAATAATATGTATTATTTAAGTGTGTCAAATATCAGATTAAA